>OVBA01006056.1:0-18046 GCA_900406435.1 Lepidium aucheri
TCATCATTTTCAGGCATTTTAAGCCAAATTCTGATGGTACTCGATCTAAGTCTTTGTGTGTTTCTCTCTTGTTAGCTATTGTTGTACAAGCATTCTTATTATGTGTCTGTTTAGTTGTACAAGAGTCTCTCTGTTGTTTCAGTTTTTTGTGTGAGAGAGTGTGTCTCCATTCTGATACTTACAAGATTCTGGTGAGCATCATCAACCTTGGACGTACGGTCGATTTGTATCATAAAGAAGGTGACGGAATTGGACATCCTGATCAAAAGCTCAAAAACCTTCTTGCTTCTTTATTCCTCCATCCAATTCCTCTTTAAACACTTATCAAAGCTAAATGTTATTTCCTTTGTGTAATGAAGGTCTTATGTTTGTCTACTATGTATTTCTTCTCTTGACTGTCGGTGATAAGTATGGATGTTACAAAGTCTGTATCTGAAACCTAAACTCTCCCACGCGTTCATTGAGTACCTCTCTGTCTTAAGACCTTCAGTGTTGGAGAAAGATGATACGGGCCCCATTGGTCGAAGAATAAGAGATTTTTTGTTTACTTGAAGGAAATACGAGCTCTTGTATTTTTTCTAGATAAAGCAATCTGTTCTGTATACATATGGTGTCCAAAAATGGGATGGACGACAACCAAGTAGCCTCCTGGTTTACTTGAGGGAAATAAGAGCTTTTGGTGGAACAAACAAAAAAGTGCTCTCTAATTGAAACCCAACGTAAAAGGTTAATACTTCAAACAAAACAGAGTAGCTATAAAACCTTTCAGGCTTTCAATAATAATAAAGCTTCAAACTTTAAAGACCACAACCAACTGGCACAGCTTTATTCTCAGCATTAATTTGTGTACTTCTCCGGAAAAATAATGCAAAGCTTGAAACTTTGATTTTAAAGTGGCTGCCTCCGGTGGAACGGCAAGGAGAGTAGTCATAACAGAATACTTTGATGCAAAACGTTAAAACATATATACATGAATGCATCCAAAAAAAAACACTTAGAAATGAAACGAATGAAAAGGTCTTTGATTGGTGCAAGCAAATCAGGTTTTAGTCATAGATTGAGGGTGACCGCGAATCATACGATCTGTGTGAACCGTGAGACCTCAGTGAACCTGAGACGTTTGATCTTGGACGATGAAACTGAGGATGATGATGATATTGAGGCTGTTGTTCCATTGGTTGTCTGAGATACCTGCAGTTCGAGATTATGACCTGTAAAATTTGAGATAGGAAGTTCGGATCTGGAAGACGCTGCAGATTCTGACAGTCGTTGATTTTCAAGTTTCTTAGAACATTCACACCATACAAGACCTCATTTGAGAGCTCAAGAGAGTGCAGAGATGTGCACTGATCAATTTCAAGGTTAGCGAGATTGGTGAAATGGCCTAACGGAAATGTAATAAGAGAGTCACAGCTGCCTTTTATGCTTAGCGTTTGAAGGTTCCCGTAGTTGTATTCGTGGTGGTCTGGCTGGAAATCTAATAGGCCACATTTATAAATGTGAAGAGAGATCAGAGAAGGAAGAGAGGTTGGTATCTGGATAAGCTCTGGACATCTCAGAATGAAAAGCTTCTTGAGAGAAGGAAATAAGTCTCCTCTCTTGACCCTTACGTCCAACCACTCTTCCCAATCTGGCAGACTATCAAATCGCAGCGTTTCAAGTGATCTAAACGGCTGTTGGTCTCGATCACGCAGTTGATGATCACTGAAGTAGAACTCACGACCTATGCTTCTAAGCCCGGCCATCCCCGAAATATAAAGTTCTTTGAGACATGGTAGTTGACCAAGAGATGGCAAGGAGGAACAGTATTGACATTCTCTAAGGCGTATGCACACGACTCTAGAGAATGACTGGTCACTCAACCAATCTGGAAACCGTCTTCCTTTATATCTCTCAATGGCGAGTTTTTCGATATGACGATGTGGGCGTAACTTCTCAAAAACTTCCGCTTCGTTTTGTGTCCTGTGAGGATTTGTGTTGCTCTCTGAGCTACTAGGTCCAGTTCTCCACACAAAATCTATCTCCTTTAGATGTTTTTTGCTGCCTAGATTTGCTCCTGCAGCATCAGTAACATCCAAAACTCGTTGCAGCTCAACTATTTTGAGTTTCCCATGAAGTTCATGAAGCTCTCCAAGTTCAGATATCCTTGCCCCGTAACTAGAACTCACGAAAAAAGTTGTCAGAGTGTGAAGGCACTTCAATCTACCAAATTTTTGTGGCATTTGTTTTAGCTTCGTCCCAATCAGATCAAGATACCGCAGATTGATGAGGTTGCTGATGTCTGTAGGTAATTCCTTCAGACTGGAACAGTAGGAAAGCAGAAGTGTCTGGAGGTTGTACAAATAACAAAGGGATTTTGGAAGTTTCTCGAGTTCAGTACGAGAGAGATCCAAAAACCGGGCATGGCTTAAGTTCCTGAAAAAATCTGTCGGCAGCCTTGCGATCTTGTAATGTGACAAAGACAAAACGCGCAAGCGGGTTAGTGTTGAAAGTAACTTCTCGCTGACCATTGCATCTAAGCAGCATGACCGAGTAGAATTTTTGAGGCTGAGTGGTAGAAAAGTTCTGAGAAATTTGACCTCGCGAAGAGCCTCAAACTCCAAAGGCTCAGCATAATTATCTCGCAGGTACGATAGATACCTGGTCCTTTCTGAAACCTGAAGTTTGCATCCATCTTCATACTTCGAGCTAAATTCTCCTGAAGCAAACTGAGACAGCTCATTGATAAAATCATGCATTATATATCTTGTCTTGGTCTTTTGAAAAAGTGACCTTGATTCTAATTCAGAAAAGTACTCATCCCCCAGCTCTTCTAGAGTCTTACTGCTTCTCGTCTGCTGTAAGAAACCTTCTGCCATCCACAAAAGAAGTACTTTCTCCTTCTCAAACGCATGCCCTTTTGGAAATATGGAGCAATAGGCAAAACATCGTTTCAAGTGAGCTGGAAGGTAGTAATAGCTTACCCGTAAAACTGGAAGTAGGTTGCTCTTATCTGCTGGAAGATCCCAAATCCTACTGCTTAGAACTCTCTCCCATTCTGCTACTTTACCTTCGAAGCGTAGAGCGCCACCTAGCGTTTTCACAGCCAAGGGCAGGCCGCAGCATTTGTGCACTATCTTTTCCGCAAGATCTCCAATTTCCCGATCTAGGCATGGTTCTTGATTACCAAATACAGTTCTCGTAAACAAAGACCAGCAATCTCCATCAGATAAGGGCTGAAGGTTGTGTGCATAGACAGAACACATAATGGATGCAACGCGTTGACTTCGTGTTGTCACAAGAATCCGGCTCCCTGGGGCAGCAGATATGAAGGGTTGGCGCAGAAGATCCCAATCTGCAACATTTTCATTCCAAAGATCATCTAGAACAAGCAGAAATGGTAACCCTATTATTCTCAACCTCTCCTTCAGTTTGACTTGAAGTACATTCAGGTCGGTGAATTCACAAGGTCGGGAAGTGACAGATTCCAAAACCTTTTTGGTGATCTTAAAAACGTCAAAATCCTCTGAGATATGACCCCAGACTGTAGTTCCAAAATGACTCTGAACACGCTGATCATTGTATAGGAGTTGTGAAAGTGTCGTTTTTCCAACCCCTCCAATTCCAACAATAGCTATAACAGTTATAGCGTTATCTTCCCCCTTCTCTGAAATCAAGAATCTCATTATCTCATCTTTATCATCGTCTCTACCATACACTTCTGATTCATCCACAAGAGATGTCGTTGGCAACCTTTTTTTGGGTATCATTGCTGTAAGCTCTTTCAAACCCAGGACATTTCGTTGTGAGGCTAAACGCTCAAGCCTCATCGTGACCTTTTCAAGCCGGATCTCCAAATGTTCACTGTTTCCTTCAAGAAAGTCTCCGAGGGACAATCTGCCACGAAGTTGTCTCAAATTACTGGAGAAAGAAGTTTCAGCTCCTATGTTGAGACGCAGTGCTTCTGTAGAAATATCGTCAAGAGCATCTTCAGCATGGTAAACAACATCTCTCAGCTCATTAACCCATTTTTCCACCACCGGATTTGTAATTTGCTTCTCCTCAGCATCAATCAGCACCGCACTTATTGTCAACAACGCTGTGTTGAGTCTCTCTAGTACATTCTCGTTCAGTTCTCGCCTCTTGAAGAAGCTCTTGAGAGGAGCAGACATCAGCGTCTGGAAGAGTGCTTGTAAGAGAGCTGAAAGAACCATCCCTTCTACCATCATACCGTATGTACTTGCACACACAAAGCTTTCTTGAAAACCACTACGAATATCTCAGGATGAGTAGCTACACAGAAGGTATAAATCTCAGTGCTTTCCTTCCCAAATAATCTAGTTTACAGGGGTCAATTCGCCATAGCAATACACTCGCAAAAGAAAACGAGATTCCAAATACATCCTTGACAGTTTAGTTATAACATTTTAGTTGAAAATTTCAGAGAAACTAACCTTAATTAAACAATGAAGGAAATTCAACTTGACTTGACAAAAGAAAAAACACCATGAATCATGCCACAGAAGTGAATCCTTTAATCACCACTGAAAATACCTCGAAAATGATTGGAAGTTGCCTGCATTTTCGTTTAGAAACTTAATGCTGGCCTGAAAAGGACGAAACTTTTACGAGGAATGATATATTCAACATCATTTGCTTTATTTAACATAGAAGAGGAATTGTCAAAAGTTGACTTGAGAAAATACTCTGAAAATACTGATTAATAATAGGTAAAAAGAGATTTTAGATTAAAAAAGTGTCATCTTCCACAAACGAACAAAATATTAAATTCTAGGTTGATTCTCTCGTGAGCTGGCACGAAAAGTCTTCAATCATCTTGGTCCACCAATTGAGACAAAGTCAGTTTTACAAGCTATCACACAAAATGGCAGAAAGGATGAGTTAGATCCATTGATGTATATTTGGAGTCTTCTAGTACATGGTTCGAGCTTTTAATGTTTTTGTCTTGTAAACGGTCAAGGCGTGAAGGGTCTACAATGTCTTTCTGCTGCTGGATTGGCTTAATCACAACCTAGATTAGACATTTAAAATTGAAGGAGGAAACTTGTAAATTGGGATAAGTATCATAACCAATAAATATTGTGTTAAACAGAATTTTTTTATTCAGTTTTATCTTTTGAGGTAAATTCAGCAGAATCTGTCAGATCCTTTACAGATTAATATACATCAACTAGAGAAGGTAAAAAGAGATGGTGTGATATATAAGGAAACTCACGCCATGTGGTATTTGCTGGTTGAACCGAGACATTTGCAGGACCATTTCTTTCCCTATACCTTCTTAGGAATATTGAACATTGGAATATTAAGCAGCCAAACCCTTTTTGACTTCCTCGTCTGATCTAAATGCTGCACACAGATCCTAAATTTCAGACACAATACTAAACATAAGAGGACAAGGAAGAAGACGAAGAAGAAAGAAAAAATCTGCTTTAACAGATGTTTGGGAACAGAAAGTAGGAAGAAGACAACACAAGATATAGATAGAACTTCATACTGCAATAAGAAAACAAATCAACCAGGTCAGATTTACCTTACTTCTTCCTTAGTTTGTCTCTTTTCTTTAAATGTAACTAGTTGAATGCTCAATGGCCACAGCAACGAAATTGTAACAACCTTTTGTAGAAACTGGGGATGCCAATAACACTTTTCAGGCAAAAATGTGAATCTCATGATTACTTGGAGGAAGAAAATCCCCAGAATATTGATATTGTTGTCACTTCCTACAGGCCAGGTGTAACAATGCATAAGGAGCTGCCAGTCGACAAAATCCTTTCCGCCTGGTTATTTTAATAATTGGCTTTGGTGCGTCTTGTGTAACTTGTTGCGTCTCCTTGGCTTCAACAAGTTTCAAGGGAAAATATGGCGAGATCATATTTACAAACTTGTGCGAACGTGATGATTGAGCGGATTAATACTTCCCAAGAATTGGTTGAATTATGCAAAAGAAAGTCCTCCAGTGCATTGCTGAAGAGATTGAAAGTCGCTTTGGTGACTGCGAACCCAGTGCTTACCGATGCTGAGCAGAGAGCAGAAGATGTTCGGGAAGTCAAAATTTGGCTCAGAGGAATCAAAGATGCTTTCTTCCAGGCAGAGGATATTCTTGATGAGTTAATAACAGAAGCTTTGAGAAGAAGAGCAGTAGCTGAAGCAGGAGTCTTAGGAGGACTATTCCATAATCTCATGGCCAGCAGTGAAGCAATTCAGAAAAAGATAGAACCAAAGTTGGAAAAAGTAGTTATACTACTCGAACATCATGTGAAACATATTGAAGTTATCGGACTCAAAGAATATAGCGAGACTCTAGAACCACAATGGAGGCAGGCATCACGGTCAAGACCTGATGACCTTACACAAGGCAGAGTGGTCGGGCGTGCAGAAGATAAGCTTGCGTTAGTCAATTTGCTGCTTTCTGATAGCAAAACAGGCCTTGCAAAACCAGCTGTGATCTCCATCGTTGGTATGCCAGGGGTTGGGAAAACTACGTTGACAGAAATGGTTTTTAATGACAACAGGGTGACTGATCATTTTGATGTTAAAATGTGGATCTCTGCTGGAATGAACTTTAACGTCTTCAGGGTTACAAAAGCCGTTCTGCAAGATATCACTTCAAGTGCAGTTACTACTGAATATCTACCTTCAATTCAAGTTCAGCTAAGGAAAACACTCTCAGGGAAGAAATACTTACTGGTTCTAGATGATTTTTGGTCAGAAAGTATACCAGATTGGGAAAACTTTCAGGTCGCCTTTACTGATGCAGTGGAAGGAAGCAAAATTGTTCTAACCACACGAAGTGAAATGGTCTCCACAGTCACAAATGCTGAAAAAATCTACCAAATGAAGTTGATGACTGATGAAGAATGTTGGGAGCTGATCTCTAAATCTGCTTTTGGAAATATATCAGTCGGTTCTATCAACCAAGAACTAGAAGGAATTGGCAAAAGAATTGCAGAACAGTGTAAGGGTTTGCCGCTAGCTGCAAGAGGCATTGCATCTTATCTTCGATCAAAGCCAAATCTAGACGACTGGTATGCTGTATCAAAGAATTTCTCGACCTGCGCCAACAGCATCCTTCCAGTTCTTAAATTGAGCTATGATTCTCTCCCTCCTCCACTTAAGCGATGCTTTGCCCTCTGTTCAATATTCCCCAAGGGTCATGTGTTCGATAGGGAGGAATTGGTGCTTCTATGGATGGCACTAGACTTACTATACCAACCAAGGAGCAACAAACGACTGGAAGAGATTGGTTACGAATACCTTGATACTTTAGGTGCACGATCTTTTTTCCAGAGATTGGACATCACCATGACAAGCTTTGTGATGCATGATCTCATGAATGATTTGGCTAAAGTTGTTTCCGGAGATTTTTGTTTCAGACTGGAAGATGACAATATTCCGGTAATACCAAGCATGGCTCGACATTTTTCATTTTCTAGAAGCCAGTGTGATGCGTCCGTAGCTTTCAGGTCCATCTATGGAGCAGAGTTTCTGAGAACCATTCTTCCGTTCAACTCACCAACTGGTCTTGAATCTCTCCAACTTACAGAGAAAGTTCTGAATCCTTTGCTGCAGTCATTGAGCCACCTACGAATTCTAAGCTTGTCTCAATATCAGATAACTAACTTGCCTAAATCATTGAAGGGTTTGAAGTTGTTACGGTATCTGGATCTGTCAAGCACCAATTTAAAAGAGCTCCCAGAGTTTGTGTGTACTCTCTTTAATTTGCAGACACTTTTATTGTCAAATTGCTGTGACCTCAGAAGCCTGCCAACAAGCATTGCCGAACTCATCAACTTGCGCCTCCTTGACCTTGTTGGCACTCCTTTGGTAGAGATGCCACCAGGAATAAAGAAACTGAGAAACTTGCAGCAGTTATCAAATTTTGTAATAGGAAGGTTGAGTGGTGCCGGGCTGTATGAGCTCAAAGGACTTTCTCAACTCCGTGGGACACTTCGAATCTCTGAGCTACAAAATGTGGCCTTTGCCTCAGAAGCAAAAGATGCTGGATTGAAAAGGAAGCCATTCCTTGATGGGTTAATCCTAAAGTGGACGGTGAAAGCTTCCAGCTTCATCCCTGGTAATCTCAGTGCATTGGCCTGCGACCAGAAAGAGGTCCTAAAGATGCTCGAACCTCATCCACACTTGAAGATGTTCTGCATTGAGTCTTATCAAGGTGCAGGATTTCCTAAGTGGTTAGGTGATTCTTCATTCTCTGGTATTGCATCTGTCACTATCAGTAGCTGCAACCTCTGCATATCACTGCCTTCTGTGGGGCAGCTGCCTTCACTAAAGTACCTCAGCATTGAAAAATTTAACATTCTGCAAAAGGTTGGTTTAGAGTTCTTCTTTGGTGACAACAACTCCAGCATTGCACCGTTTCAATCCTTGCAAACTCTAAAGTTCTATGGCATGCCAAGATGGGAAGAGTGGACTTGTCCGAAACTAGAAGCTGGGATCTTTCCTTGCCTCCAAAAACTCATAATACAAAAATGTCCCAGCTTAACGAGGAATTTTCCAGAAGGACTCCCATTATCCACTGAAGTCACCATCTCGGATTGTCCCCTAAGTGCAGTTGCTGGAGGAGAACATTCCTCCACAGAGAATCTAAATACTCCAGAAAGTCCAGCCAGCAATCCCTCCACGAGCAAACGTGAACTGTCTTCCCCTACAGGGAATTCAAAATTTGATGCGAGTACCAGCGCCCAGCCAGGTTTGCCAAGGAGTCAAAGCAGTGATGACACTGACGTAACTTCGACATCAAGCCTGTCACCTTTGCCAAAGGACCGTCAATTGTTACAAACAGAAGATTTGGACCAATATGAAACTCAACTCGGAAGCTTTCCTCAGCATTTTGAAGAACCTGCTGTGATCTCGGCAAGATACTCGGGATATATCTCAAGTATACCTGGCTCGTTAAGTCCGTATATGTCAAGAGAAACACTTCTTCCAGTTCCTAAAACTGAAAGCTCTGGTCTTCCTGGAGGTAGTAGCCACCCGTACGAACAATATGGGCAGCCGGTCCAGAGTCCACCGTCAAGTGAAGATAAAAGGCATTCACAATATGATGATGAAACCAATATGGAAAATTTGAAAGTGACAGATATCTCTCACCTCATGGAGCTTCCTCAGAATCTGCAGTCAATCCACATTGACAGATGTGATGGACTAATTTCTTTGCCTGAGAGCTTCACGGAAAGCTATCCAAATCTTCATGAATTGATCATCGTTGGTTGTCGCTTTCTTAAATCTTTCCCTAGGAACCATCCTCCAACCACTTTAAAAACCCTATACGTAAAAGACTGCGAGAAACTAGATTTTGCAGAGAGTTTGCAGCCAACTCAAAATTACTCACAGCTCGAGCAACTTTTCATCGGAAGTAGTTGCAGCAATCTCCTCATTTTCCCTTTATCCTTGTTTCCGAAGCTGAAAAGCCTCTCAATTAGGGACTGTGAAAGCTTCAGAACATTCTCTATTCACGCAGGTCTCGGAGATGATCGTATCGCACTTGAATCTTTAGAAATTCGGGATTGCCCAAATCTAGGAAATTTCCCACCGGGAGGACTCCCAACGCCGAAACTCTCTTTGATGTTACTCTCAAACTGCAAGAATCTCCGAGCATTACCGGAAAAATTGTTCGGACTCACATCTCTCCTGTCGCTGTTTATAATCAAATGCCCAGAAATGGAGACGATCCCTGGTGGAGGGTTTCCGAGTAACCTTCGAACACTTTGCATCAGTCTTTGCGACAAGCTCACACCGAGAATCGAATGGGGATTAAGAGATTTGGAGAAGCTTCGAAACCTCGAGATTGAAGGAGGAAGCGAAGACATTGAATCGTTTCCAGATGAAGGGTTACTGCCAAAAGGTACATTTTCTCTGCGGATAAGTCATTTCAAAAACCTCAGGACTCTGAATCGAAAAGGGTTTGAAGATACAAAGGCTCTCGAGACGCTTGAGATCAACGGTTGTGATAAGCTACGGATTTTGATAGAGGAAGATCTTCCTCCATCATTGTCTTGCCTGCGAATAAGTTCGTGTCCATTGTTGACCGAGAATTTTGCTGAAGCGGAAGCAGAGTTCTTCGATGTACTGAACATTCCATATGTAGAAATTGACGGCCAGATTTTCTCTTGAGGGAATATTATATTCACTTATTTTGTATATGTTAAAAAAAAAGGTGCACTTTCGAGGCTTACTTGATGCACACGACATTGTAAATTCACCATTACACTACCATTGTAGCTCTTCTCAGAGATGTTCAAGATTTGAAAACTAGTTTGCTTCTATTCTATTACAAAAAGAGTGAACATTTTACCACTGTTGATCTAACCCTGAAAAAAAGGTGAAAAAGGTAAGAACTTTCAAAACAAATGCTCCAAAAATCCCTTAGAGAAAGATGATGAAACAAATGCAAAGTATCTCAGTTTGGAAAGACACAGCCTAACAAGAACTCCAAAATTAGCAGCAGGATCATGGTGATTCCAGCTACTAACATAACTCAAAGATAACTGTTCCAAAACATAAAGATACTGAAAAAAAAAAAAAAAGTGACTGAAGGAATTGAAATGTTTCCAATCATCTCTCTTCTAGAAAGCCAGCTAGTCAGGTCTCTCTCTAGTTTGTCGATGGTGGTCGAGTGATTCTTGGCCTTACTGGTGTCTTTGATGGGCTTACCCTGAAATTTGAGAGATGTAGTTTCAATTGAGAGATTCAGAATAAGCTTTAAAACCTGCATCACTGAAATATACCTTATTGGTTGCGATCCAACGACCATCCCGCTGCAATTGAGCGCCCTAAGTGCACTATCTGCCTGTACATTCCAAAAGAAAAAACAAATACAATTTTTTGAGTTTGCAGATGAAAAAGTGCCAAGACAACTTTCTATTTGTAGTTCATCCATTAATCAAACATTACACTCAAGAAACTTCGCCTCAGTAGTGAAAAGAGCAAAAGGAAAGAGAAAATATAAGGATCGTCATATCCATGGAGAAAAGAGCTCTCACCTGAGCAAATTCAACAAAAGCTATGCGAGTTGAATGCAATTGATCGCCAAGAAGCCTCAGCCGAGTTACCTGTGTATAGTAGAAAAAAAAAACAACTTAAATGTCACTTCTCAAAATCGAAATTCTTGATCAATGGATGGAGGAACATTGAATATATTCAGGTTAGATGAGAAAGGTATCAAGTAGCTATAGGATCTGGTCTGACCTCACCACATGCCGACTCAAAGAAGTTTCTCACATCAGCTTGAGAAACCTGCAATAGTAGAAAAATTCTTGAACCAGAAGATACTAAACAAAACACAAAAACGATAGTTGTTTTCAGCAGATTGTTAAGCATTTACCTTCTTGTCAATATTTGTGCAATAGATTGTCCTTGTGCACATCTCCCTTTCATCTTCTGACTGAATTAACCCCCAACATAGTAGATATCAAAGTAAAATTCGATACTCGAAAACTTAAAACCAAAATTATGAATGAAATTCGTGAGAAAGATTTCAGCCTACCCTGGGAAGAAATGTGGGATTGACTGGAAGAATAGCAGTTTTAGAAGGTAAGACCCTCACCGGGTAGAACCCGAGCATTGTTCCACCAAGGCTTAAAGCTTCCTGTGCGCCCTCTGTAGAAATAAATTTACATGTAAGTGGTTAATAATGCTCAATGAGTGAAATCGATATTTTGTATTAAAGCATTTCAAGATTCCACCAGCAGCCAAACTTACGGTCATCAGCAAACTCAACAAAAGCAAATCGAAGAACTGAATGTGGATCGCCACAAATTCGACAGTCAACGACCTTCACAGATGAAGAACTCGATGTTACTACACATACTATTATATAGCACCAAGGAACATTTCGATCAATATATTTCTTGCTACGTAGTAAAAAACACAAAATCTCATTTTCAACAGACAGGCTTATCAGTCTACCTTTGGCACAGACTATAAGTACTAGTTTTAATTAAACACATTTTCCAAAACCCATGAAAGAGAAATATAACCAGCTTTTTAAGCTTACTTGTCCACAGTTACTAAACAAGCCAGCAAGACCCTCCTCAGTCACCTAAATCACAAACCAGATTCATGTTAACATTGATGCAAATTAACTCGATGAGAACCTTATAAAGAGTAAAAGAAACTTACACTCTGATCAATGTCCGAAACATAAACTGTTCTTCTAATATTATCCTCTCTTTGAGCCTTAGAAATTCTTCCAGTTAATCTCCTCCTCCCTTGGCTGTGATTGTTTCTTCTCTATAATCACAAACAGCAATAAACAGAACAAAAGCAGACCTTTTAGTCAAAGTGTACAGATTTTACAACAAAAGAGTCACATTGATATTGATCAAGTTAGATGATCCTCAAAAACTTTACCTTGCGGGTACTGTCATCCTTTTTGGCATCAGAGTCAAATTCATCACCTGATTGCTTCTTGGTGGTCGCAAACTCGTCAGGCGACAGAAATTGATTGGCTTTCCCCATTTGATTGTTCTTCTTCGGATTGTAGTAAGAAGGGAAAAACTCCTTAGCCAAAGGATTCAGTTTCTTGATCATCGCAACAAGCTTCTGCATATCAAACTCGGATTTGGGTTTGAGCTCTGAGTCAGTTTCGGGTTTAGAACAAGTGATCGAGCTCTTTTCATTTTCCTCACCCACGACGACGATCTTTTCGCCATCGTTTTTGATACTACTTTCATGAACATCATCGACAACAACATCAGTGGGCATCTCAGCGACTGAAGCCATTGGATCAGAAACTTAATAAACTCACAAACCCAACAACAAAGAGGAGAAAGTTTCTCCTTTTTTTGATTAATTTTCGTAAAATTCGAAACTTTGACGAAAGATGATCAAAAGAATTCGGGTAAATCCAAAATGTGACACTCTTAATGCAAACCCATTTAGAAAATCCCACTAATCAGCGTAAAGAAAAGACGAGAGTGGCTTTGATCTAGAAAAATGTTTGGTGCAGATGTATTAATTAGCTCGTAAAGAGTGTGTGAATCTGTGATTGCACAAAAGCTTCAGTGTGGTGCATAGTTATGGAGGTGAGCATGAAGAAGAGAGGCAAGATGAAAGAAAATAAACAAGTTATTTTGTTTCCGTTTTGGCCGCTCTATATGTTGACCTTTTCTGCTTCCAAAGAATCTAACTTTCATAAGAGTGAAATACAAATTAGAATTATTCGTGGACATATTTAATTATCTTTGTGCCCAGCTATTTCATTTTTCTTTACCGATCTGCCTCACAGTTTACGTTGGCCTTAGATTGATGATTGATCAAACGGAGAATTATATATATATATATATATATCTTATATATTAAAGCGGAAGATTTTTTCATTTTTTGACTGTGTTATAAATTTTATGATAAAATTAACATATCGTTTGTAACAACCTTAAAATAGGCCTAGAGTAGATTTTGTTACAAATTTATATATATAAACTAGATGATGTCCCGTACTATGCACGGGTTATGTAATATTTGTTTGTTTTATTTATTTATTTATGGATTAATTTGTATGTGTAAATTTATTAATTACTTAATTAGATATATATTTAATATTAAAAATAAATTTATAGTGATCACCAATATCTCTTGTACACGAAATATATTTTTTATTTCTGTTTACTTAAGTTTTGATGCATTACAATTTTATATATAAATTTTTTTGACTGATGTTAATTACGTTTTGACTTATGTTCAGTTATGTTTTAGACTTGTTTATAATTTAATTTTAGAACCGTATTTTATTTAGGGTGTTGATCCTGTATTTATTTAGGTTTTAAGATCAGTTTAATTTTGCTGTGTTATACATTATCGATAGAACACATATTTTTATTTATTAATATCATAAGTAATTTATCAAGTATATACTAATATAAATATATATATATATATAGTTTTAAACTCGTATTCATTTAAATTTGTAGATTCATGTATATTTTTGTTTTATTATATCAATCTGACACATATTTTTATTTATTAATATTTTAATCAATTCAGCAAGTATATACTAATATAAATATATGTATAATCATTTTATTAATATGTATTTGTAAATTAACAAAACTGATATTTAATGTAACTAATATAATATTTAGTTTTGAAAACTTGAAAGTTGAAATATCTACTATATAATAAAAAGAAAACATTTTGAATCATTACCCGTTGACTCAACAATATTTACGCCTAATGCCATTAGAGATTTTATTTAAATAATAGATTTCAAAATTTTTTGAAAGGTTATGAATGTAATAACCTTAATTGTAATCTTATACATCATAGCCTATATAATTATCGTGGACTAATCTTGAATCTTCCCTATATTTGTTACATAATTCATCCACAAATTTATTATTCATTATATTGATTACGTAAATCTTTAACAAATTTCCTATTATCACGTTCAGTTATTATATTTTATCCTTTTAACCACCATAGAATATCCTAATTTACACATTTTAAATTTAAATCACCTTATTTAAACTAATGCATATAATAATTCATTTGATTCGAATATTCTAATATCTACTATATAATAATAATATTTTTAAAGATTCCACTGAAATCAATCTTATTTACAATAAATGCCAACTATATAATATCCTAATTTTTATAATTAGAATTATAAATTTCCTTAACTAAACACATTATTTGCATATTCGATTATCTCTGTATTATATAAATTAAATAAAAGTATCATATGGTTTGTATTTTTTATATAAACTTTCTATTCAAATAAATTATTTTTAAAAACTGATTATAAAATCAATATATAGAATATATTATTTATTTGCACTTATAATAAGCAATATGTTTCATTGTATATTTCATAATTTTATAGTTATGTCGGCATTTGAATTTTATTTGTGATTTCTCTACAACACACTATACCATCTAATCATACACCTTATTCGAATATTCAAAATTTTACCAACAGTTTCTATCTTTACCTACTAAGAAAATACAAATACATTTCTAAATTTAACACAAATATTAAATTACAATTTGTTTCCTTAAAAATAGATATCACTCATTAATATAAGCATATTATATTTCGTATTAATTTTTAATTATATCTTAGTGCATCAATTTTGTATAGTAGTTATGCTTATATTCATTGTTACCGCAAGATATTTAATAACATTACTAATTTTGGAGTTCAAAATCTATTGAATAAGTACATTTTTTTATACAAAATGCATATATTATACCACATAATAAACACTGATGCTTAAAATATCTATATCAATTTTGTTTTCTTAAACATGTTAATACTGTTTCCTTAAATACATCAATTCTGTTTCCTTAAAATATCGATTTTGTTTCCTTAAAAATATCAATTTTAAATCTATTATAATCATCTATCGTTATCAACTTATATCTACTCACCATAACCCTAGCTAAAGAACATTATAAAAGCAACTAGAACCCAAAAGTTTTTTGTGCAATTCATTCTTTTTCGGTGGTAGTACTTTTCGCTTCGTTTTTTTACTCTTTACCTTAATTCATTAAGTCTCTAAATTTTGCAGGTGTCCGAGTGATGGATTCGAGATATTCAATTTGAAAGTATTGAATCGAATCAACAAACCAAACAAAAGATATCTGGACCATCAAACCAAACATAAGGTATTTGGCTTAAATCCATTTAATGGAATGCTTGCAATCTATTTATTTCTTGTATTTTATATATTTGTCTGCAATTCTATGGCTGACACATTGTTGCGATTTCTTCTATTTAAACAAAACAAACTATCAAAATATACAATGACAATCTACCAAATATTGTGTTCTTAATTTTTAAGTTTTGAGATATCTGATTTTTATTACCTATATGACCACAAATCTAAAAAGCTAATTAAACATGTGTCTAAGAACCTAAATAAACAATAATTCATACCTAAATAAAAATATTGTTTGACTTCATGTCATATTCTTTTCAAAATATAACAATATATATTTTTTAATTTCCTTTTAAATTTTTAACATTTTAGATTTTGTTATTTCATATTTACTAAAATTATAAATTTATGGCAAATGAACAAATCTTAGATATAAAAGCTACATTGGTCTAACAAGCTAAATGAATATGAGTCTAAAAGTTAAATGAACAGGGGTTTAACAATCTAAATGAATACGAGTTGAAAAATTTAAATAAACATGGGGCTAAGAATTTAAATGAATATAGAAATAAAAACCTAAATAAACAAAAATATAAAAACATAAAATAAACTTGTATCTAAAAATCTGAATGAACACGAGTCAAGAATATTATATAAAGCATTTAATAAACATGTATCCAAAATATATACTTTGTACACAAAAAATCATCATTATAATTAAATTATATAGTATAATTATATATATATATATAATAAATTTATATATACAAATCAAACAATAAAAAAGATAAAATTGTATATATAAATCAAATCACATATAAAAATTTTAGATTAATATAAATATTAAAAATTTAATTATGCATTCAAATATATAAATCAACAAACACTATAAATAAACAAATAAAATATATTTAATTCAAATAAATATAAATAACTATACAAATGTAAAAGTTCAAGAAAATTTAATCCCGTGCAATCGCACAGGACATCATCTAGTACGATGAAGAAAAAGAAAAATCGAGAGGAAAAAAGAGTACAAAAAATCTTTGATGTTATTAAATTTGTCCCGAGATATTTTTTATATAGGCGTCGATTAAATTTTTTGTCTATTAGAATTAGGAATATCATTTGTTTGCTTTTCCCTAAATATAAGTTATTTAGATTTGAATTAGAAATATTTCAATAAAATACTTTTTTTCTTGTTGTTTTCTATTATGTTGAACAATAAATTAAGGTTCTTTATGAAAATACAAACAAACTTATTTGCTAAAACAAACAAACTCATCTTAAAGTTCTTATCAAAATTCAAACAAAAGATTTATTCTCAAACTAACAAAATTTAAATCTTAATTTGTTAAAGATTTTTTTCTTAAAACCATTGAAAATCAAATTTTATTTGGTAAACCAACAAAAATAAAATCTTAATTGGTTAAGGTTTCTTTTTTTAATAAAAGAAATTCAAATTTTAATTGGTATGAAGTTCTTTTTTAAATTAACAAAAATCAAATCTTAATTGGTTGAAGTTTCCTTTTTAATTGTATGTTTTTATTAAAATATATTAAAAATAAATAATTCGTTTTTAAAAATAATCTTATATAAAAAAGATAAATTAATTAGTTTTAAAAAATTAATTAATAAAAAAAATTTAGGGATTTTAAATCTAACTATTGAATTAAATATAAGATATTTTCTAATTATCGAATTACTATTATTATTCTAATTTAATAAACAAAATCTGTTTAATTAAAGATTTTATCATAATTTTAATTAACTCATTTGTTAAAATAACTATAACTAACAAAATCAAGTTAATGTTCAAAAATACAACCAATCAAATAAAGGTTCAAAAAGGTAACCTAATCATAAACAAAATCTCTATTAACAAAATTAAAAAAATTATTCCTACAAAGAGATAAAAATAACACCAAATTATGTGACAAATTATCTAAACAAATGTTACTCAAATAAATTAATTAGTTAAAATAAATCGACGAATCAAGAAAATCTAAAATTTAAAATCCCTATTCTTTTATCACGGAAAATCTTATTGTTACGATTTTATTATAATAGAGATATAAGTTAAAAATCTTTTTATATTAAAATTAAAAAAAAATTGGTAATATTATATAGATAAAGATATTATTAAGAATTAGTTAAAAGTATTATCGAATATTATCAAGAGATAATATTTTTAATTTATTATAAAATATATGAATCTGTTAATGCTACAATTTTATTATATATAGATATTTGGATTAGGAATATCTCAATACAATATTTTTTGTTGTTTTTATTGCGTTGACCAGTNATTATATTGCGTTGACTAATAATATTTAAATTAAGGTTCTTGTTAAAATCCAAAAAAAATATTTGTAAGAACAAACAAAATCGTATTAAGGTTCTTATCAAAATCTCAACAAAAAATT
>OVBA01006057.1:0-18044 GCA_900406435.1 Lepidium aucheri
TTGAAATAAATAATTCCGCCGGAAGCGTGAGTACTATATCTGGTGATGCAATCATTATTATTGGCTCTGGAAGAGGTTGTTTTTCAATACCAAGGGGAACAAAATTTGAGATAGATAATGCATTATATTCCCCCCAAATCTTTTAGAAATTTGTTGAGTTTCAAAGATATCCGCAGAAATGGATATCACATATAAACACTAAATAAAAATAGTGTTGAATACCTTTGCATTACATCAGTCATTTTGGAAAGGAAATGTATATTGGAATAGCTGCCAGCTTTATCTTCTGGAATATATTTCACAAATATAAATATGGTTGAATCATACATTTAAGTAAACCCAAAGTTTACATGTACATTCAAAATCTGGCATGAACGTTTATGGCACCCTGGGTTCTGTCATGATGCGAAGATTGTAGAAAATACAAATGGGCATTCATTAAAAAACCATAAGATTTTTCAGTCGAAAGAATTCTCGTGTAATGCTTGTTCTCTTGGAAAACTAATAATTCGGCCATCACCAGCCAAAGTTGGGAATGAATCTCCGGTATTCTTAGAAAGAATATATGGTGATATATGTGGGCCTATCCACCCACAATGCGTGCCATTCAGATATTTTATGGTGTTAATTGATGCATCTAGTCGATGGTCACATGTGTGTTTATTGAGCACACGAAATATGGCTTTCGCAAAATTCATAGCCCAAATAATCAGGTTGAGAGCACAATTCCCTGATTATACAATAAAGAAAGTAAGACTTGATAACGCTGGTGAATTTACTTCACAAGCCTTCAANCAGTTACAGATTATTGTTAGACCATCAATAATGAGAACAAGACTCCCAATTTCAGTATAGGGTCATGCAATTTTGCATGCTGCTGCACTAATTCAAATAAGACCAAGTGCATATCATAAATACTCCCCGTTAGAATTACCATCTGGTCATAAGCCAGATATATCTCAGTTCCGTGTTTTTGGATGCGCGGTTTATGTCCCTATAGCACCGCACAAAGTAGACTGGGAATATATATTGGGTATATATCACCAAGTATAATTTGTCATCTGGAACCAAGAACTGGTGGTATGTTTACGGCACGTTTTGCCAATTGTCATTTTAATGAAAATGAATTTCCAGAGTTAGGGGGAGGAAATAAAAATGCTCCAAAGGATATTACATGGTGCACATCATCATTGTTGCATCTTGATCCTCCTACAAATCAACGTGAACTAGAAGTTCAGAAAATTATGCATTTACAAAATATGGCAAATCAAATACCAGATGCATTCACCGATACAAAAAGAGTGACAAAATCATATATACCTGCTATGAATATTCCATCAAGAGTTATTGTTCCGAACGAACAAAATGATGGAAATATAGCAAATTAACCTAAGGTTCAGTTAAAAAGGGGGAGGCCTATGGGATCAAAAGATAAAAATCCCCGTAAGAAAAAGAATTTGGGAGAAATAAATAAAAGTGTTCCAGAATAACTAATTAATCATACAGAGAAAAGTCTCGAAGACGAAAGTAAAGAAAAACATGAGATTTCCATCAAGTATGCCCAAAACAATTAATAACCCTAATCATTACTTTGATTTATTCACTTATACATTCTTATATATTCATTAATGTATTCATTCATTCACGTAAAACAGTAGTTACGCATACTATTACTGTTAATAATTGAGATGCTTTTATGACTCTTCACAGTCTCATTCTTCAAATCCTCTATCTCTGTTTGTTACAATCACTTTTTGATCTTCTTGTTGGAAGTAGTTTCTTCCTAAATCGCTTTGACCACTTTCAAGAAATATCTCCAATGTTCCAGCATTGCAATCAAGATTTTGTCCTGTTTTGGTAATCTCTAAACATGTCTCTTTAGTTGTGTTCATCTCTCGACCGGTGTTGCTCGGTGTGTCCTGAATATCTATTACCGTAAACTACTATTCTATCTTTATCATTTTTATTGGATTCATCTTTATCATTTTATGCTTAAGTATATAAGAGAAACAAAATTATAAAATTCTTAGGCCTTTTAAGTATTAATCTTTAATAAACTTCTGTTTTACCTTCAAGAATTAAGATTATACCCATGCTATAGCATAAGATTTCATTATTTTTTTCATCATGTGTTCATTTAGTTCTTAGATCCAAATACATATTTTAATTACTGTTTTAGAGCTTCGAAAACTGAACCTAAATCAACATAATTAGGAAAACCTAATCCTAAACAAACCAAGAGTCATTGATTTTTGAAACGAAATTAACCTAAGGTTCGGTTTTGAACCGAGAGTCATTAATCTAATAGTTTAAAGTTATCATTACATTTAGAGAAGTTTACGGTGAGCTCCAAAAAGATATTCTATTAAAACTACTTTACACTACAAAACCTAAAAAGATAATAATAACAAATATTTCAAATTACAATTATGATTAGTTCATAACAATTAAGTTAAATAGGATTAGAGAATTTTACGGTGACTTCATTGAAAAGATATTTTATTAGAACTAATTTTCACCACAAAACCTAAAAAGATAATAACAACCAATATTTCAAATTACACTTATCAACTATTAGAACTAATTTTCACCACAAAACCTAAAAAGATAATAACAACAATTTTTAAAATTACACTTATCAACTTAGTTAGCTAAGATTTTATTGAATATATCTTTTTAGTTTTCCATCATAGAGCACTCTTATATATAAAAAAACGTATCATTCAACTTTACCATCATATTTTTCCATCTACATTTTTTTTGCTAGAATATCGAGATGGCTTTACCTTTGGCTGCTTGCTCCCAATTCACCCTCTTCAAAGACCTCAAACCAAAAACATCATCATGGCAAATCAAGTGTAAGATCCTACATACTTGGAAACAATACGGAAAATATTCAGGACAAACAATCGAGATGATACTAGCAGACGAATCGGTAAAGGTTTTTTTTTTTACTTTTGATAAAAATAAATCATGAGTTATTATATTTACCACTATTTACCACCATACTTAACTATCTTCACACTTAATGTAGGGTACAAAAATAAATGCTCTTATAAAGAAAGATGATATGGCTAAATTTTAAAATGCTATCACGGTCAATCAATGGAAAATAATCCATAATTTTCAAGTGGCTAACAACAACAATCTATACAAATCTTCCGAACTTAAGTTCAAAGTTGTTTTCCTCTATACAACTAGAGTGATTCCATGTGATCATGTATCAGATGACCAGTTCATTTCACTAGCCACCTATGATAGTATTCTTTCTAAGAAGTTTCAAACAGGTGTTTTGTTTGGTAAGTTAAATATTTATATAAACATACATGTTGTACTTATCATACTTATACCTGATTTACTATGATGCCTTTTTATTCAGATGTGCTTGGACAGCTTGTAACTATTATACGAATCCATGACGTAGTGGTCCATGGGAACCTAACCAAAAAGATTGATTTCAAAATAAGAGATTGTGCGTAAGATTTATTTATAATTATCTTAATTATATATACTAATAATCTTATA
Source organism: Lepidium aucheri (assembly GCA_900406435.1). Taxonomy (NCBI): domain Eukaryota; kingdom Viridiplantae; phylum Streptophyta; class Magnoliopsida; order Brassicales; family Brassicaceae; genus Lepidium; species Lepidium aucheri. Next base: position 3,526 of record OVBA01006057.1, read on the forward strand.
TATTAGTCTTTTATTAATTTAATTAATTTGTTATAAAAAATTTAACATATATAACAAATCTTTGTATATAATAGTGATAATATTTTACCGACAACTCTTTGGGGTACATTTGCTGAGTCGTTCATCAACACTTGTGCTGAATCAACTGACGGGATCATCTATTTATTAATCCGTTTGCTAAGCTTAATGTTTGGAAAGGTATTTTTACATTATTACATATTTAAGATAATGTAATATCGTTCCCTAACTATGTACCTCTCTTTACTTCGTCGATTATGAACTTTTCTACAGATGAAAGGAGAGTTAGTAATGCATTTGACGCATCTATTGTTGTTATCAACCCTGTCTTGCCAGAGATTGAAGCATTTAAGCCGTATGTTTTATTATAACATCTATTTTCATAATATAATTCTATTAATTATTTAACTAAATTTCGATTATTTCCACATATAGTTTACCACCTGATAATCTAAGGCTGACTATCACAAATCCTAGGAGGAAATCAAATTCTGAAACAGATGATCTCTGGCTTGAGCATCCTAGAAAATCTGTTGCACAATTACTCGAAATAATTGAGGTATTTGTCTATTGACTCTATGCTTAAAAATAATGAAATCTAGACCTTAATTAACACTTTAAATTTGAAATGAATTTATTATAGGAGAGTAAATGCCCTCTGGTGTGTACAATTTCGTGAATTGACACAGACTGGGGTTGGTTTTATTATGGGTGTAGAAAGTGCAACACAAAAGTTTATCCAGCAGATCCTATCAAGATAGAGGGTGTTACAACTAAACAAAAACTAAATTTTTGGTGTGACTTATGTAGAACCTACACCATAAATGTGACACCAAGGTAATGATTTTATAATCTAGCGATAAAGACACATCACGTTTGTACGTATTTCATTATATATAATCTAGAATTTGTTTGTTACTCTTTATCTGTGCTCTAGATCTCTTTGTTAATCTTTGTTTCTTACTCGCTATAGTAGTAAGGGTTTTCTAATTCATTTATAAGATTTACTATAGTAAGAGAACTAATTTTCTTATACTAAAATACATATTGATATATGGTTCTAGGTTCGAGCTACATCTCCGACTTTTGGATCATACCGGTGAAACCAAATGTGTGTTGTTTGACAGTTTTGCTATTGAAGTTGTTGATCAACGTGCTATTGATCTTCTAGGCGATACTTTTGGTGAGGTAATGCATCATATATATTAAAACACATGTTTTGATTGTAAATTGAAACTGATTTACATAATAGATAGATTTAGAGTTTAACATTATGTTTTTCAATTTCTAGATTGAAGATCCTGAAGCTTTACCCCTAGCAATTAAGAATTTAGTTGGAAAGGAGTTTCAGTTTAAGATTATTGTAGGACAAGACAACAATTACAAAGGAAATGATACTTTTAAAGTGGGAAAAGTCTGGTCCAAAAGTAAAATCGAGTCTTCAGTTTCAAGTGAACTCTTGAGCTCAGACCTTTCTAAATCAATTGATCAGGTAATTTTAATGCATGGTTCATATTTACGACAAGATGATTATGTGAACTAAATCATAAACAAAATCATATTAGACATGTTTTAATTAATTTCTTTAATATTTTATAGGTTCAACTTACTCTTACTAACATTAGTCAGAGTAACGATGATGACCATTCAATGTACTCTACCCCTATGTCTAAGCGTTCTTTGTCTGATAGAACCAATGCTGAAGATCAATCATCAACAAATAAAAAGGTTTGTCATGAAACAAAAATCTATGCTGAAACATCTAAATGTTTTTTCGAGGAAGCAACATGTCATGAAAAAGAGTCCAAAATTGACATTATAGAGACTAAAGAGATCAAAAGAATAACCCATGAGATTCATGATGCTGCAAAGTGATCAAAGAGGATGATGAAGAAATTTATGTTTTTATTTTTTTCCTGATTTTTTTGGAATCTATTCTCATACTCTGCTTTGTTTTGTTATGGTTTTAGTTTTTTTCCTTTCTTAAAGTGATTTATTGCTATTTTTAGTTTATTATTTGACAATGAGTTTATCGTTTTTATATTTTTGTGTTATTTGAAAACTATTTAACCTTTGTTAATTTAGACATTACTGTTACCATGCATTAAGAAAGTTACCTCTGATCAGTTGTAATCCTCAAATCCTAAAGTTGTCATTGTCTTCAAAGAGATATAACTTCAAAGTAATCCTCAAATCCTCAAGTTGCCATTGTCAACAATTTTTCTTTTCTCTTTCTGACTCTGTTTATCAAAAGATATCGAAGTTCAGGTACTTAAAATTTAAGTGTTTGATATATATATATATTAAAAAAATTCTTTTACCTATTTATTATTTCTGTACATACATATAAACTAAAATAAAAATTTAGACCTAATAATTATACTTTATTTAAATAACACGAAAAATTAAAAAAATAGGATGTTTATCTGATAAAATCTTATTTCTATATTTGATAACAACAGTATTTATATTCACCAAACCTATCGATAACAATAGACCTATTGCCATAAACGTAATTGATAACAGATGAAGCTAATATCTCATCTACTATTCCTGTTTGATGTCTATTCTCACCTATTAAACTCTAACGCCTATCTGTTTTCATATCCAGATGAAGAAGCATAAAGGAAAAGCTGATGAACAATAGTCCGTTAAAAGACATAAGTCTCAAGGTTTTCATATTGATTATGAAAGCATAAATCCAAGACTCGATCAAACCAACAATGGTCAGTTTATTCCTCAAATCAGTTTTGTCTACTCAAGAATATTTCAATACCTATCAAACCATCCTCTTCTTAGTAGTTTAAGAAAATTTCAAGACCTATGAATTATTAATTCCATCTTTAATGTATGTGACTTTTGTTCAGGTTCCCAAAGCTTTGTTACTCAAACAGGTTCAAGTATGAAAACTATAGCTAATCATGGAACTATACTTGCGCAAAAAAGAAATTATTGCTCTACTTCATCAAAGCCACTCATCGTCCCCACTGAAAAATCATTAGTTCCCCACTCATATGACTATATTCCGAAGGATGGTGATAATACAGACGTATCCGAATGTGATGTCAGTGACCATGAATATGGTAAACACTCTTTAATTTCAGTAGTATTATATAGAGACTACTGTATATCATGTATTTGGTGATCTTACATATTAAAACAGATGACTATGATGACTATGAAGAGGAACAAGTTTTTGATTGCTCAAGCCAAGATACTACTTCTGAAATATCACAAGATGATATTCAAAACTTCAACTCAGTTAATGGTAGAGCAGATAACGATTTCGACGAAGGCATAAGTAGAGATAATAGAACATATATGTTTGCCAGATGTTTCTAGAATGAATTTGGTGCTCTTAGAAAAAATGGTAGATACCTTTTAATATATCGGGATAAACTAATATAAACAAATTTATATGATGAAACCATTTTTATTTTCAGAGGTCGAAGGTTATATTGATGATGGTGATCCTGACTACATTTTTCAATATTGTGGTGCACTTTTCTGGTATGGCCAACGTATTAATAGACAGAGAAGAACATCTAAACCAATGTATACTGGATGTTGTATGCAAGGGGAGATTAAATTACCTTTGCTACCTGATTCACCTGAGGAATTGTGGAATTTATATACCGGTAACGACAAACTATCTAAATATTTCAAAGAGAATTCTAGACCTTATAACATGGTATTCTCAATGACATCACTTGGTGGAAAAGTTGAATGTTCTGTTAAAAAAGGTCGGTGACCACAAATGTTTTCTCTCCAAGGTGAAAATTACCATTTGATAGGTTCTTTGTTGCCAAAAGAGGGTGATTATGCTAAGTTTCAACAATTATATATCGTAGATATTGAGAATGAGGTACAAAACAGACTCAATGTAATGAGGTTAGTGTTGTTCTCTTAGATATATCATAATTAATATTTTAGATAATAGTACATTTATCTAATCTAATTCTACCTAATTGTATAGATAATGTGCAGTAAAGGGAACCATTACCTTCCCCGTGATGGAAGACATAAATTCAAGCAGGAAATAATAGAGTCTATGATTAAAATGCTTGATGACGTCAATTCACACGTTAAGTCATTTCGAATTGCCAGAGATAGATTCAATATAAATGAGAGCGAGAATTTGCAAATGAGGATAGTGGGTAGTCGTACAAAAGATGGACGATTATATTGTCTTCCATCTGCTTCTGAAGTTGCTGCACTAATCCCAGGTGACTTCCATTAAAACATGGATAAGCGTGATATTATCTTGGAAACAAGATCTGGAAAGTTAAAAAGGATTAATGAACTTAATCCTTCTTATCTAGCCCTCCAGTATCCTATGTTTTTTGCTCGTGGAGAGGATGGCTTTCATGCTAGGATAAAAAAAGATAAAAAAGCTAACCGGGGTGAAAAGAGCAATGCTCATATAAATATCCGTCAGTTCTTTGCTTTTAGGCTTCAGGAACGTGATTCAGAGAAGCATGTTTTGCTTTTATATAAACGTCTACTCCAACAGTTTTTTGTTGATGCTTACACTATGATTGAATCCAACAGACTCAGATATGTTAAGAAGAACCAAACAAAACTGAGGAGTACTAATATTGAAACAGTGAGACAAGCAAGGAATTTAGGAAACAATGATCTTAAGAATCAAGGAAAAGGAATTGCAATCCCTGCTTCGTTTGTAGGTGGACCTATGTATATGCAGCAAAACTATTTGGATGCTATGGCTACATGTAAATATTTTGGTTTCCCAGATCTGTTCATTACTTTCACCTGCAATCCTAAAGGCCTGAGATTACTAGATTTGTGGAGGAGCGTGGTTTAAATAGTGATGATAGACCAGATATAATTGCAAAGATTTTCAAGGTTAAGGTTGATAATCTAATGGATGATTTAACCAAGAAATATACGTTGGGGAAGACAGCCTCAAGTAAGTTGATATCTTCTTATGTGCACACTTAAATTATTAAAAAATATAATTTTTCATGGACGAGTGTTGAAGCTAATATTACAACATGTAGTTAAGAGTAAATCATGAGATTGTGAAAAAACCGATCAAAACAGTAATTATTTTTTACTGATTGTATTGTGTTGTTGTAAAGAAGTAGGATATGTTTGACGTGATATTTGTAAAACAAGTAAAATGTGGGCCTTATTTGTTTTACTTTATTCTACAATGTAAATTCTGTTTTAGTTTATTGTTTGGTTTATTTAGTTTATTTAATAATTTCATAAGCTTTATGTACACACTTAAATTATTTATTTAGCTTGAATTGTATATATTGTCTTTTTCTTTTATTCTCAGCTATGTATACAGTGGAGTTTCAAAAAAGGGGTCTTCCTCATGTTCATATTTTACTATGAATGCAAGCTGGATCAAAGATCACTACTATCTCAGCTGAAATTCCTGATAAAGATGTTGAACCAGAGCTATATGAGGTGATAAAAAATTGTATGATACATGGACCTTGTGGGTATGCTAATCCTAACTCACCATGCATGATTGATGGGAAATGTTCCAAGTTTTATCCAAAACCATATACTAGCCATTCTAAGATTGATAAAGAAGGTTATCCTCTACACCAAAGAAGGGACACTGTCACCATGTTGAGAAGTCTGGCATAAAGTGTGACAATAGATATGTTGTACCATATAACAAGAGGCTATCTCTAAGATATGGAGCTCATATTAACGTAGAGTGGTACAATCGTTTAGGTTCGTGTAAGTATCTGTTTAAGTATGTCATAAAAGGACCAGATCGTGTTACATTTACTATTGGACCGAGTAGTGGTGCATGCGATAAAGATGAAGTGCAAGATTTCTTTGATTACATGTTCGTTCTGTTACATGTATATCTACTTTCATACTTATGTAAAAAGTATATTTATATCTAATTATATAAATTTACACATTGACAAATATGTTTCTGCATGTGAAGCCATGTGGAGAATATTAGAATATGACATTCATTTTTGAACAACAACTGTTTCTAAGTTATATTTTCATGAAGAAGGAAAACAGCCTATTTACTACAAAAAAGATGACACCATTGATGACGTTATGGATCGATGTACAACAACTCGAACAAAATTTCTTGCTTGGTTTGAATTGAACAAATCTGATGAGCTGGCTAAAACAATGTTATATGAGGAGATACAAACTACTTCACTTGGGACGGTAAAAGAAAAGAGTTTCACCGTAGAGTTAGGAGTTTTGCTATTGGCAGAATTAATTACGTCCCAAAGAAAATCGAAGAGTGTTATTATCTTAGAATGCTCCTCAATCATCAGCGTGGTCCAACAAGTTTTGATGATCTCAAAACTGTACAAGATGTTGTCTATGAATCATACAGAGATGCATGTTTTGCACTAGGTTTACTTGATGAGGACAGAGAATATATTGGTGCTATTCAAGAAGCAAGCTTTATGTGTTCAGCACAATATACTAGGAAGTTATTCATCATAATGTTACAAGCAAATATTTTGACTAAAAAGCCAGAAAAAGTATGGGAACAAACGTGGCTGATTTTGTCCGAAGACATTCTCTATATAAAAAGAAAGGAATGGAATCGTTGAGATATGTATTTCAATTTATTAAATTTCTAAATAATTTCAATTCCAAAATATTACTGTAAACAAAAGTGAGTTCAGTTTTTGACAAAAGTTTATGTACGTTCTTTTCTATGAATTTTTTATTATAAAAAATACAAAAACTCACACCTATTTTAACAATTATGTTTTTGCAGATATCAGTTTAACTGATGAGGAAAAACAAAAATATGCACTACAGGAGATCGAAAGACTTCTCTCTATATACGGTGGTTCTCTTCGAACATATAAAACAATGCCAAAATTTGATATGGAAGATCTCAACACAATTAATTCTTTGATTTTGGATGAAAAAAATTATGACTGTGAAAAGCTGAAAGATGAACTAGCACGTGATTTGAAAACTGCCACACCTGAGCAAATGAAGATATACAATGAGACCCTTGATGCTGTTGTAAATGACAAGGGAGGGTGTATTTTGTTTATGGATTTGGAGGCACTGGAAAAACTTATATGTGGCAACTTATGTCTGCTGCAATAAGATCAAGAGGTCAAATTGTGCTTAATGTCGCATCTAGTGGTATTGCGTCTCTGTTGTTACAAGGAGGTAGAACAGCTCATTCAAGGTTTAGCATACCCATAAACGTTGATGAATTTAGCACATGCAATATAGCTCGTGGTTCTGCATTAGGGGAGTTAGTAACAGAAGCAAAACTTATTATTTGGGATGACGCTCCTATGATGAGTAAATATAGTTTTGAATCTCTAGACAGGAGTCTCAAAGATATCCTTAAATGTCAAGAGCCTTTCGGTGGAAAAGTAGTTGTCTTTGGTGGAGACTTCAGACAGGTATTACCTGTTATCACCGGAGCTGGGAGGCAACAAATTGTTTCTGCTACTATAAACTCATCTTATTTGTGGCATGATTGTAAAGTTTTGAAGCTAACTAGGAACATGAGGTTGCTCGCAAAGATTTCAGAGAATGAGAAACACGAAATAGAAGAGTTCTCGAAGTGGCTTTTAGATGTTGGGGATGGGAAGATATGATTACCAAATGATAGAATTGCAGAAATTGATATCCCAGAAGACTTCCTAATCACAACTGGTCAAGATCCTATTGAGTCAATAGTAGATGCAATTTACAGAAACAATAAATCTTTGGAGCATGAGGAACCAAAATTCTTTCAAGAAAGAGTCATCTTATGTCCTACCAATGAAGATGTGAATACCATCAATAGCCGAATGCTTGATAAACTTCATGGCCAGATTATTTTTTCTAACCAATATATCTCAAACTCTATAAATATTTAAAACGTAAGTGGGGAATACATGTTTATAACCTATTTATTTAACATGCAGGTGAAGAAAGAGTATACTTGAGTGCTGATAGTATAGATCCTATAGACACTAAGGCACTAGCTAATCCAGCATATGGTCCTGATTTTCTAAATACTGTGAAAGCTTCAGGTTTACCTAACCATTGTCTTTGGCTGAAAATAGGATGTCCAGTTATGTTGCTAAGAAATGTCGATCCAGATGGAGGTTTATGCAATTAGACAAGATTACAAATTATTCAGATGGGTAATTATGTACTAGGAGCAAAATTATTACTGGCACTAAAGTTGGTCGAACAGTACTGCTTCCAAGATTGATGATAACACCTTCGGATGTACGTCTTCCTTTCAAAATGCAGAGAAAAAAATTCCCTGTTGCAGTCTCTTGTGCAATGACTATAAATAAAAGTCAAGGACAAACCCTTTCTGAAGTTGGATTGTATTTACCAAAACCAGTTTTCTCTCATTGGCAGTTATATGTTGTTATGTCTAGGGTTAGTAGAAAGGCAAGATTGAAGATTCTAGCTCTTAATAAGAAAGGGGAAGCACAGAAGAAAACAACTAATGTTGTTTATAAAGAGGTTTTTCAAAATCTTCTTTGTAACTCTAAAGACTGAATTATTTCAGAACTAAATAAATAAGCTGCGTTTTAGTTTGTTTTTTTTGTTTATATTATTATCTATTACAATATATTAATCTTTTATTATACATAATAGGAATACACAAATAAGGATATCTATGTCAACAATCAGAAGTATAGAACATGGACAAGTTAAAAAGTCCACTTCATAAGGTATTTATATTATAGCATACGATTTTATCAGTTTTATTTATTATTATTGTAAAAGAATAATTTTTCATTACAACATTTCTATTTTAGTTCTTATAATATGTTATGGGATACCTATTTTCATCATAAATTCATTGTATTTTAATATACTAAGACACATTTCAAGTCATGTAAATGAAGAATCACTATATTTCCTATTACTAAACTTATTCTGCACAAAAATGTAAAAGTACATTAGAAACATACCTGAAGATGGAATCAGACGTTTGGTAACGCACACGACTCCCTGAAATGGTACCAATTTGATGCTTCTCGAGCAGAAAATAGAGTTATTCCACGTCCTGGAATTCTACTGTCCTCGAATGACTGTATATGAAATAGAATGGTTAGATGTGATTGCATACTCCAAAACATAGAAAAAAAACTGATAAAATGAGAATGGACATACATGATAAAGAAACCATGACGATAAGGATCTCCAAGCATTATAGGTAGAGAAAGCACTGCGGAAATAAAAAACATCACTAAGATATTCTCTAGGAAATCAGGTTCAAGTCATTTATATGTTATGAAGGAATTACACATGTTACCAAAACAAAGAGCAATGTTCGTCAAAATGAAAAGATCTGAAAACTATATCTCAAGCTAAAAACCTTATCTTCATGGATTATTTACAGTTTCAGCAAATGTCATTATGTCATGGATGAAAATTTTCACATACCTCATTGTATATTTTGAGATATGAAACACGGAGCAAGAACTCTCTTCCGGCTGTCTGAAATTTAGAATGATGACAGAATAAGCACATATGGCATTTTATTAGGTGCATGAAAAACTATCAATCACTAAAGGACCATACAGTTTATGAGTAAAATAAAATCACTTACTTCCTGGATAATACTGAACACGTCTTTTATCGCTAATGGTATAATCTTAGGAAAATCTTGATCACCCTGTGCATATAGCAAATAAAGCAATGGTAAATTAACTTATTTGGTATGTATAATTGAAACTCTGACAGTTAAATGGAATTCAAAGATTCATGTGACCATGGGATTTCATTGGAAAGATTTTGGTCAATCTAAATGAAGATCTTCTCTATCTAATGACAGAAGCTTGGCAATCAAACATTTATCAGCAACTGTAACTAGAAGGATTTCCACCAGTACACATAATGAACTTTGGTCTCCTTATGCAGCTAAATTGGAAATGGACATGAGTATAGATGAGCTACGAAAAACTAACCAGTAACAACCTCAAATTTAAATTAACAACAAAATAAGAAAGTTGTTGGTAATTAAGAGTTGAGTATGTATTTGTACATTATAAAATAGGACGTTTTCTGATAAAATCTTATTCCTATATTTGATAACAACAGTATTGATATTCACCAAACCTATCGATCACAACAGATCTTTTGCCGTAAACGTAATTGATAACAGATGAAGCTAATATCTCATCTACTATTCCTGTTTGATGTCTATTCTCACCTATTAAACTCTAACGCCTATCTTTTTTCATATCCAGATGAAGAAGCATAAAGGAAAAGCTGATGAAAAATTGTCCGTTAAAAGACATAAATCTCAAGGTTTTCATATTGATTATGAAAGCACAAATCCAAGACTCGATCAAACCAACAATAGTCAGTTTATTCCTCAAATCAGTTTTCTCTACTCAAAAATATTTCAATACCTATCAAACCATCCTCTTCTTAGTAGTTTTAGAATATTTCAAAACCTATGAATTATTAATTCCATCTCTAATGTATGTGAACACTAAATCAGATCACAGAGAAGATGACAATATAAACCTGTGAATTATGATACCAAATTGTGTTTTTTTTATAAAGTTCAAAGCCCTAATCATCATAGTAAAACAGAGTTTCCAATACATTTTTGTTCTGATAGAAGCTCTAACTGTTTTGTTTACATTTCAAGTTTTTCGATAATTCTCTGTTCAGCTACTGTATATAAGAAACACGAGAAACGTAAATACTTAAGGACACATGAGAAACACAAAAACAGTAAAACGCTACATATATAAGATCCAAAGAAGATATAGAGCACAAGGTCCAGGATTACAAAAGAAGCATAAGAAGATGACATGACGTGCGATTTTGAGCCTATGAGGACTTTAAACCATATAGAAGCATAATCAGAAAATTTATGTACGATTTTAAATGATGAATGATGACACCTTGAGAGTCGACAAGTACTGATTCCCATAACTAAAGAACATGCTAAAGATAAAATAAAAATATCACATAAAATATTCCATGATAATTACCTCAGCAATTAACGTATTAATGTTATGAATTACTCTCATTTCATCAGCTGGGACGCTCAATGAGAAGCCTTCAAGGGTTAATTATCCACTTTCGGCAAGATTGGTAGAATCTGTTTCTTGATTGGAGTTCTCTAGCATAGTATCTGAGATTTCTGCACCAAGAAAAAAATAGGTAAAACTGACGATAAAATATCAAAAATCATACAAATACCCATGTTTAGAAGAAGACCACACAGCCCATTCAATTCCTAAGCTTGGTAACAAATCAATGATTAAACTTGGAAATTTTTTCTAAGGATGCTGAAGATGCAAATATATCAGTTTAGATATCCAACTATGCTTTAGATTCCTTTAATAGTGTGCAATGACCATTATCGAGACCAGCTGTAGATGTTGAGGCATTTTTTCTGTTTTGTAAAAATAAGGATTACGTTCAAGGAAATTTAGAGAATCCAATAACGTGAATAAGGTGTACCAAAGTGAATTGAACTCAGATACTATAGACGAACTAAGCTTACCTGAAACACTGGGTATAGATTCTTCCAGCTTTGATCGCTTTAAGACACTCTTGAGAACCAAAGTCAAAACCGCGAAAGAAGTTTTGGTTTGTCGAGTCATCTGGTTTTAATGAAATTGGTAGTTCTTCTTGCTTAGGTTACGAAGGAGGTGGAAGACCTTCGAATAGATTATCCGTCATCTCTCTCCTCTCATCTCATCTCTTTCTGCTTTGTCGGTGGAGAAGACGATGAAACCTGTGTTGAAACAGCAAAAATGTTAACGGTGAAGAAAATGGATTACAATAGGATCAATACACAAGCCCATTAAGATGCTTCACAATAATAATTGACAATATAATCTTTCTTACCAATGATAATTGAAAAGATTAGATTTCTTTTGTTTCTATACTACTCATCCAAAGTTTGAGAATTGGATTATTATTATTACCAAATATCCACATAAGGTTATATAGGCCTGCGTGATTTATTTAGACTAGAGGTTGTGTGTGTTTGGTTTATAATTTTTATTATTTTCTTACTCAACCATATTGATTTTTTTTCTAATACAATCATATTCTTATTTAACTTTATTTAATTTTAGGTATATTTTATATTTTTAAAAATTAAATAAACCTCGCGCTATAGCGCAGGTTAAATCCTAGTCTTATATATTTAGGTGGAATACACTTTTATTTTGACCGTATTATAAATTTTAGAATAAAATTAATTTATAGTTTGTAATTACCCTTAAAAATAGGTCTAATGTAGATTTTGTTACATATTTATGTATAAAATTTAAAACTAATAAAAATAAAAAAAATAAAAGAATAAAATTAATATAAATATTTTGGTTACAAATTCGGTTCTTGATTTAGTTCAGGTTCGGTTTAGACTCGATTTTTTGGGTACATAGATTTAAGACCCATTTATAGTATTTTTTCGGGTTTGCTTTCTCTAGTTCGGTATTTTGATTCTTTTGATTTAAGACTTATTCAGATATTTTTATGTTTTGGATATGGTTCGGTTCAGTATAAATCGAGTTCGGGTTTAGAGGTATTTTTATATAACCTTTTAAAATTAAAAACAATAATAATAAAAACTCTAGAAAGCTAAAATTTAAATCTTGATTTGGTTTTGGTTCGGGCTTAGTTTTTTGGATATATAGATTTAGAACTTATTTGAGTATTTTGTCGGATGGTTCCTCTAATACAGATCAATTTTGGTTTGAGTTACAGTCATTGAATCAACATCTCAAAAACAATATTCCGAAATATCAGCATAAATCTAACAACTTAAATGAATAAAATTTTAAAAACAATCAAATCCTGCGATATAACGTGGGTATAATCCTAGTCTTATATATTGAAGTGGGAGGCACTTTCATTTTAACTTAGGGTTAACGATCTAGATCCCCCTCAAAACTTTCATATAGCATCAGTTTCCCCCTAACTGTAAGCCTCTTTCAATTTCTCTCCAATTTAGAAGTTCAATATCTATTTCCCCCTTATATAAAAGTTTAATATCTATTTCTCCCTCATTAAAAAACTGAATATGATTAAAAATAAGACAAATAATTATGACAAATGTTAAAATACTTGACAAGTGATATGTTAGATTGATTTATCACACTTGTTGATTCAATAGACAAGTGTTGCTTCTCTTGTTACACTTGTCATAGTTTGGACCCCATTGTAAAACCTATATAAGGAGCACCATAGTTCCACATAAATTACAAGTTGTAGAGATTTGATTCTTGCACTCTCTCTCTCTCATATCTCTCTCTCTAACTCTTTATATTTCAAATACTTTTTATTTCTCCAATTTCATAATATTAAATACAATATATATAGATACATAATTATAATATAACAAATTGCAAAATATATAGATAATAATAATATAACAATATATAAATAATTATATCATAACACGTTATCAGCAAGATAAGCCCTTCACCAGAAAAAGGTAAAGTTTAAATTTTGTCAATTTCATACTTTCGTTATATTAAGTAACTGGCACTTGTTTATATATGTTATATATTGCCGATATAAGATATGGGTAACTTATTCTCCATATATTTTAAATTAAATGCCCAGAAAACATTTAAAATCATTCTAGAATAATGATAATAAATTAACATGTCCAGAAGACATTTAGAAAGCGTTCTAGAAGAACGAGTTACTTAAAAATATCCTGAATACATATAATAAAATTTATTCCAAAAGAACAAATCAAAAATAAATTTGTTCAGTAGACAAATAAATAAAAACAAATTTGTCCTATTGACAAATAAATAAAATAAATTTCTCCTGCAGATAAACAAATGTAAATAAATTTGTCCTGAAGAAAAAATAATATAATTTATTGCTAAGGTATCATATTTAATTTATATGATTGTATTATTTATATTATGAATATTTCATGATTATGATTTTATTAATTATGATAATTTTATTTTCAATATAATTTTCTAACGGTTATGAAAAAAAACAATTTGCAACGGGTATATTTACTGTTCATAATGGTAATATTTCGATCTATAAATACACTCATCTTTAACTCATTTTCATCACTCAAATTTCTCTACATCCCTTCAAATTTTTCTCTCTAAATATCGATTCATTACTTTATAAAATGTGTTGGGTCCTAATCTTTTGTTTTGGTATTATTCTTTCTTCTATTTATGGACTTTTGGCCGGTGATTTCACTCACACAGAATTTTGGATGTATTTTTGGTTAATTATTTTAACTTTATATGTCTTTGTAATTATGTGTTTATTTCATTTTTATGTGTTTAGTTATTAACATGTTGTTGTATTACATTTTATTTTAAGTTAATAACAAAATTTATGGTTATTAAATTTATTATGCAGTAATCATGTCAAACTTGGCTAAACTCGAGATCACTGTCCTAGATATATCCAGACATAATTATATAAGATGGGCAGTTGCAGTAAAGTTACATTTAAAAGGAAATGGATTAATCGATACTATTGATAAGTCCAAAAAGGCTCCTGAAGAGGCCAAGGCCAATGCCATGATATTC
>OVBA01006058.1:0-18043 GCA_900406435.1 Lepidium aucheri
TTTGGAAATGATTTTTACAAACCAAAAACCGAGATTGATTTCAAAACCAAAACAAACCAAAATATGTTTCAGTTTATTTTGGAATAATTTTTACAAACCAAAAATAATTGATTTTAAAACCAAACCGAACCAAAATATATTTCATTTTATTTCGGAAATGATTTTTAAAAATAAAAAACCGAGATTGATTTCAAAACCAAACCGAACCAAAGTATGTTTCATTTTATTTCGGAAATGATTTTTAAAAACAAAAAACCGAGATTGATTTCAAAACCAAACCGAACCAAAATATGTTTCGGTTTATTTTGAAATAATTTTTACAAACCAAAAATAACCAAAAACCGTGATTGATTTTAAAAGCAAACCGAACCAAAATATGTTTCATTTTATTTCAGAAATGATTTTTACAAACAAAAAACCGAGATTAATTTTAAAACCAAACCGAACCAAAATATGTTTCGGTTTATTTTGGGAGAGATGTTTACAAATCAAAAACCGAGATTCATTTCAAAACCAAAATCAAACCAAAATATGTTTCAGTTTTTTGGAAATGATTTTAACATACCGAAAAATAACCAAAAATCGAGATTGATGTTTAATAAAAGACAATTTAACTATATATACAATTTTTTGTAATTTTAAACAATAAAAGACACTTTGGCACAATGGTAGAGATGTTGTAATTTTTTGTCAAGGTCATGAGTTCGATTCTCAATAATGCAATCTTTTTGAAAATTATTATTTCTCAAAACAACATCGTTTTGACTCAAAACGCAAATGCCAAAATACGAGAAAAAAACACAACAAACGGTTTTTTAAATTCAGTTACAAGCGTAGTAATATGACCAATTTGAAAAGTTGATATATTAATATGAAGTTTTAAAAAGTTTAGGGCACAAAATAATTAGCCGAAAAATATAGATTTTTTTGGTGAGAAATAAATAAGTAGATGGGGAAAAAGCAGCCAACCCTTTATTTTTTCATGTTAGAAATAATGTATTTTATTATTTGTTTACAATTCACAAGAAGATATTTAATAAATAGGCAAACATGCCTTCCCCGTGACGCCTTTAAAGGTATAAAGCCCTAAGAATTAAATATAAAATCGCCGGTGGGGTTACGTTTTGTTACTACGTGACTTTTTACTGAATTTACATTTATGTCCATGTCCTTATCTTGGAGCCATTGTATTGTCTCATGGGTACTTTCGGAATCAATGAAAATGACAGCTAGGCGTTATGTGACATTCGGCGGGAAAATGGATTCACGTCATAACGATGGGGTATTTCCTGTACGCTGAGGTTTACCTTTGTTATGGTGCGCTGTTGAGATTTTCAGATCTGACGGATAAAAAAGAGACACGTGAATTAATGGTTTTGACTTCGTAATTTACGGTGCACGATCATCGAACAACGTGGATTTGTAACCCAAATCTTGTGTCTACCGTTCATCATAGTCTCTGCATCGGTGTAAACAAACACGCAAAACGACCTCGCATATGTTCGAATGGTTTGGTGTTTTTATCGTGATGACGAATAAATGGAGCTTGTTTATACATCTACTTATATATTTAGTATGATCCAGTAGCTCTAGACATAACAGAAAATGTGACAGGAAATCACAAGTACATGTACGGGATATGTAATTCTGAAAATTAGATATATTTTACAAACAATTCTTATTACAAAACAGTGAGATGGAAATTTCGAGAATCCGGTACATGAATTTTGAAACTTAGAAATTACTTCTCGAACTATTCTAAAATCCTACAAAATCGTGGTACAAGGACAAAAAATAATGGGTAATCAAAACATTAAGAGTTGTTATTAATTATATAATTAATATAACAAAATCAAACAATGCATAAAAGATATATCAATGTTCAATACTCAAAAAATACAAAATTACAATGTTACAATTTGTATTTTTTTTTGTCAACCTTACTCATTTTTTTTATTAATGGGATCGACAAAAGGCTCGATTCATAGCCAAATAGCTCCAAGCGGGATTTGAACCCTCCACCTGGTGCCAAGCTAGATCAGAGGCAAACCAACTGGGCCACCTGCTTCTTGGCTACAACTTGTAATTTAATGACCAATATTATCACTTCAATATGATCTGTATATTCATATTAAATAGTTTGTATTTATTGTAAAGTTGTAAAAATTTAAGTCAAATAGTATTATGTGCTTGATCTTAATTATTTGAAATAAATCTAATATTTGAATCCAACGAGAATTTATAGAATTCTTGAACCTATTCTTAATTTTTTCCTTTACCCGTACGAATATTATTTTTTGACCTTAATAAAAATTTTGAATTTTCTATTCTCGAAAGGTACGAGAATTTTGGGACAGAAACGGGAGTCTCAATATGCCCAAAGCTATGATCCAATGCTAAAAGATACTAAACGCTAGTCTGATGATGACCTTCGACCTAACGCTCTAAAAAGTTAGTTGGGATCTAGCAATTTTAAGCTATTTAGGCGCTTTTAAAAATAAATAATATTTTAGTTAGGATATATTAACTATATATTGTACAAAAATAATACATTACAAATTATGTGATTTAGAAATATATATATATATATGTATATATATATTATCAATATTGAGCCACAATTGGTCGGTCTATTAGACAAATTTCTATATAATGTAAGCAGTGAGACTTCATCCGTAGATATGCAAATGCGTCTGCTTTTAGTAGATGTACTATTTGACCATCTGCAAACTATATTTTTTCTAAAAATAATTAAAAAATCAGTTATACTTCTAGTAAATAGCATTTTTAAAGACTAAATATAAAAGCAATGTATTATTATTTATTTATATATATATATATATATTGTCTGCAATGTTAGGAACTCTCTGAGAATCAGTTTGTTGTGAACTATGTATCTCAACATTGGTTTTTTTTCTATCTTGGATAATATGATATAAAGTTAAGTTGGAGAAAAACATGACTGCCTAAACTGGGTATTGATCACCTAAATCGTCTAATCATCGTTTTATCCATCTAACTATAGCGGCTGTCTAATCTAACTAATTGCACTAAAATCAGGTTAGATAGTATTCGCCTAGCGCCTACGTGCTATCTAGACCAAATTTTTGAATACTTGTATAATTTCTACTATAATTTAGTACTTTGATAAATTTATAAATTTATTTAATCTCATATTTTATTTAATATATCAATAAATTAATATAAAAAGTTATCATTTGGACTGAATATACGAAACAATTAATAAATAACTATTGTAAAATGATATACGTCAATTCAGGGAGGATTTATCGATAGTCTGTTTTAAAAGTATATTATTAGTAACGTCGTAAAATTATAATTTATATATGTGAAAAATGTGTTTTTGACTTATGTGTTTGTTGGTTAGAAATTGGTTTGATGTCGACATTTGCATGCAACCAAAAAAAAACAAGATTTAGTGTCGACATTTTTTTGACATTTATATATGGCTCGGAATAAGGTGAATTGTAACATCACTAAGTTCATATGATTAGAGAGAGTCATTTATTCATACTAGCATGGTCGGCCTAATATAAGTTCTTCTCTAAAGCAAAACAAAATTTGATGTCATATGACCTATGTTGTAATAAATATATTTTAAAAAGACTACAAAATAATGTATTGATGGACATCGAACACACAACACATTTCATACTGAAAGCCATATATAATCATTACACTATATAGACATTAATGAACTTTAATGTCATTAAATTGATGATGTTGGGGGTTATCCAACTGGCCAGACCCATTAAGGGAGCAGATAAGCCCAGTAGTAGATAGACCCAAGACAAGCGACAATCAGGCCCAAGTCCAGTTTGAACTAGGCCCAAGCCCATCTTCGTCACCGACTTGTATCGTACGATACTCTATAAAAGGGAGAAAAAACGTCATCACAAAGGCATCAATTTTCACCTGGATACTTTCCTTATTTAGCTCTAAAATTGTACCGAGCCAAGCTCGAAAAGTTCTAACATTAATAAACAGTTTTTTAGCCTCGTCATTTTCTGTTCGGTAGTTTCGAACAAGATTCTTAGATCCTCGGATTAAATAATCGTGCCGAGGAGAGCACAAACAATTGGCGCTCAAGAGAGGGTCTAAGATTCCTAAAAAAGGAAATGACAAAACAGAATTCAACCGACCAAGGAACTGAACAATTGATGTCGACGCGCGTAGAAGGCACACTATTAACTAACGTCGAAATCGGGCTCGACGCCGACAATAGAGACATGCTGAGCGTGGAGAAACTACAAGGGATAGCAGATTTGCTCTTCGCGTTGATTGAGCGAATGGAAAAAGCAACAGACCGATCCGAACAAACCTCTGAAATGGTAACTCAACTCCGAGACGAGCTCAACAGAGACGCAACCACCGCAAGACAACCTCGAGGATAGACAACAAACACATCTCCACCTTGTCTGCATAGGCAATTGTTTGAGAGCCCATCCGAGTCTCGTCAAGTCAGAAGCTAAATTGCCGCGTTAAAATCCCCTGCCGTACCGACCGAATCCTCCAACCTGAGGGATGTGGAAATAGAGCCCTGCAAGCCGAAGTAAGCAACATGATGGCCCAGATGCGTCGCGCTCAGAGTTCAGCCCCGGAAATAGCGCGTCTACTGGTCGAGACACAGAGCCCTCCCTTTACCAAGCAGCTAACCAACACTTCATTCCGCCCAGACGTGAAGGTTAAATGCCCAACGTTCGACGGGAGGTCCGACCTAAGGAAATTTCTCAAAGCCTTCTATTTGGCAATGGGAAGGACAAGATCCCCCCCCCCCCGGGGGGNATACATCGGTAGTTTCTAGCAACTAGCCGAAGCCTTCCTCAGGCACTATTTGGTCTATATGCAACAAAACGCCTCGGCTGCGGACTTATAGGTCATAGTACAAGGACCCAAAGAATCTCTCCGCACATTCCTCGGAAGATTCATAGAGGTACTTTATGATGACTCCGAGATTCATAGAGGTACTTTATTATGACGTAGGAATCGACATGCTAAGGGAGGCACTTTATTATGACTCCGAGCTAATAACGGATTTTCAGCTGCGAAGGCCAGTGTCTTTAGAAGACGCGTTGCACCGCCGAGCGGTGTTCGCAGAAATTGAAGAAGATTGAGCGGCTAAACTCAAAAGATACAAAAATCAAGCATCGGTAACTACTGGAGACCAGAGAATCCGCGTATGAGGAGTACCATGAGCCCCGACAACACTATGACCGAGGCTAAAAAAATAAAGGGAAACAAGCCTCAACGTACGCAGTTGACACTGCCAACGATAAATATCAACGACACTGGATCCCAGCAAACAAGTGGTACCGAGATATGGCACGGGACAAAAATTCTTATTGCGATTACCATAAAAGAACCGGGCACGCGATGTCCCAGTGTTTTGAGCTGAAAGAATTGTTATTGACAAAGTTCAAAAAAGGGGAAGTCACATTGTCCGAGCCTGAATTACCGTACCGAGGCTCGTTAGGAAACCAAAGATCACGCAGCCGCCCCGACGATTCAATCAATGACAAAGAACCACGACCAAAGTGAAGAGATCGCGAGGAACTCCCATCGCCTCCTCCTCGAACCACTGTAATGATTATGGGAAATTTGAAGGAAGGGTTGGATACGGTCGAGCTATAAAGGTCCACGAGCGTGAAGTAGAGAAAATCCGAGTCAAGGCCAAGGAGGCACGCTTGTCCTCGGTATGTGCACTCATACAAACTACACCATCCATAGAAGTCATAAGCTTCACCGATGCCGACGCCAAGGGAGTTCAACACCCGCACGATGACCCCATCGTTGTCACATTGCGTGTGGCCGACTGTGACATGACATGAATCTTGGTAGACTCGGGAAGCACAGTGAATCTGATATTCAAAGAAGCATTAGAAAAACTCATGATTCTAGACGAAGAAACAGAATATACGACTACGGTTCGGCCACTCACTAGATTTGACGGAAATTCACTATTAACCGACGACACTGTAAAACTCTTAATTCTTCTAGCTTGAATGACAATATGTGTTAAATTCCTCGTCGTCAATGGACCAAACATATATAACATGATATTGGGAACCCCTTGGACCAACATGATGAAGGCGGTAGTCTTCCGACCGACCACGGAATCTACACACTCTGAGGAAACCAAAGGATGGTTAGAACATGCTTCATCACCGAACTTAAACTCACAAATTCAGCCGGAAGCTCCTGCATGATTGCAAGCAAAGGATTTTTGGGAGAGGTATCTTGGAACACGATGCAAGATAACCCCAGAAAAGAGACAACATAAGTAATCAGCCTGGACGTAAGCAAGCCAGAGCGGAGTATCAAAATCGAGCGCAAATTGCCAGAAGCCTTGCGTGGCGAATTGATTTCTTACCTCGGTAACAATCAATCAATGTTCGCATGGAGCACTGAGGATATGCCGGGGATAGATCTGGAAATAATTACCCACAAACTAATCGTCGACCCCACACACAAGTCAGTCAAGCAGAAAAGGAGGAAGCTTGGTCTGGAAAGATCGCAAGCGCTGAACGACGAAGTAGAGCGCCTTACCAAGGCAAGAATATTACTAAGATCAAATACCTGGAATGGCTAGCTAATCCCGTAGTCGTCAAAAAGAAATATGGAAGATGGCGAGTTTGCGCAGACTTCGCAGACTTAAACAAGGCATGCCCAAAAGACAGCTTCCCACTACCTCATATCGGCCAACTAGCCGAATCAACGGCTGGGAACGAGTTGATGTCCTTCATGGACCCATTCTCAGGATACAATCAGATAAAAATGAACACAGCCGACCAAGAGAAAACCGCTTTTATAACAAACCAAGGGACCTACTGCTACAAAGTCATGCCATTCAGCCTCAAAAATGTCGGAGCCACGTACCAAATATTGTTGAATAAAATGTTCACGGGACAACTCGGGCATACTATGAAAGTATACATCGACGACATGCTAGTCAAATCACGAAGCCCCAAAACTCACATCAATGACCTCACCAAATACATCAACGTTTTGAACAACTATCAAATGAAGCTGAACCCGACTAAGTGCACTTTCGATGTCACCTCCAGAGAGTTTCTTGGTTATATAGTGTCCCAAAGGGGGATAGAGGCGAATCCTAAACAAATAACCACAACACTCAAAATGCCATCCCCAAGAAATACGAAGGAGGTACAAAGACTGACAGGTCGAATAGCTGCCCTCAACTGTTTCATCTCACGGTCGACGGACAAATGTTTACCCGTCTACCAACTACTGAAGGGAAACAAACAATTTGCCTGGGATAAAGAGTGCGACGATGCATTCCAACAGTTGAAAACATATCTAGCCACAGCTCCAATTTTAGCTCGACCAGAAACTGGAGAAATCTTATACCTCTATATCGCAATCACCCATGCTGTGGTTAGCGGGGTACTTGTGAAAGAAGACCAAGGCGAGCAAAGGCCAATCTTCTATGTAAGCAAAGCATTAGGCGAGGCAAAAACGTGGTATACTTCGATGGAGAAGCTAGCGCTGGCAGTGGTGATCGCGGCAAGAAAACTACGCTCGTATTTTTAGTCGCACCCGGTCATCGTCTTGATAAACTTCCCAATCAGGACGATCCTTCACTGTTCCAGTCAATCCGGGCAATTAACAAAGTGGGCAATCAAATTAAGCGAGTATGATATCGAATACCGAGGAAAAACTAGTGCGAAGTCCCAGGTTCTGGCGGATTTTATCATCGAGCTAGCACCAAAGCCACAAAATGGTGGCACTCCTGAGCAAACTAATCGATGGATCTTGTATGCCGACGGTTCACCTTCACGAAATGGTTTGGGAATCAAAGTTCGTCTTCAATCTCCAACTGGGGAAGTTGTGGAGCAATCCTTCCGACTTGCCTTCCCCGCATGGAACAACAAGGCCGAATACGAGGCCTTACTTGCCGGTCTACAACTCGCAAGAGGACTTGGCGTGCATCACATTCTGGCCCAAATAGATTCGCGGCTGGTCGCCAACCAACACAACGGAAAATATGAAGCTAAGTGTGAAAGAATGTCGGAGTACTTGAAGGTAGTCAAGCACATAACCGCATAATTCTCCACCTTCAAACTAGTTAAAATTCACAGCGGGGACAACACTTCGGCTGACGCGCTAGCAGCTCTCGCCTCGACAAGTGACCCTACTCAACATAGAGTTATCCCAGTAGAGTGTATCGAGCATCCTAGCATAAAGCAAACAAAGGACCAATGTCTCGTTGTTGACGAAGCCAAAGTGATCCACGACAAGGCAGAAGAAGTCAGAAGCGAAAGTGACAAGGACTGGAGAACAAAGATCAAGGCGTACATTCTGAACGGCGAAGCCCCCTTAGATAAATGGGAAGCCCGACGCCTAAAAGCGAAAAGTGCCCTATATACAGAGATAAACAGTGAATTATACCAACGGGCCGCTAACAGAGTATTGCTCAATTGCATAAGCAACAAAGAAGCACAACGCATTATTGCCGAAATCCATGAAGGAGCATGTGCAAATCATTCAGGAAGGCGGACACTGGCCCATAAGGTACAAAGCCTAGGACATTATTAGCCAACCATGATCGCTGACTGCGAAAAGTACGCCAAATTATGCGAAAAATGCCAGAGGCACGCACCACTTATACACGCGCCGGCAGAAGAACTGACTTCAACAGTAATACCTTACCCATTCATGCGCTGGGCTAAGGATATAGTCAGACTACTTCCCGCATCGAGGCAAAAATGCTTTCTCCTCGTCATGACTGACTACTTCACCAAGTGGGTCGAGACCGATTCGCTCTCTAGAATCCAGGAGACTGACGTACAAAAGTTTGTTTGGAAAAATATTATTTGCCGCTACGGGCTACCTTACGAGATTGTCACAAAAAATGGAACCCAGTTCACCTCTTCCAAGTTCGGGGGATTTTGTGCGCGTTGGAAAATTGGACTTAGCAAAAGTACTCCCAGAAATCCCCAAGGGAACGGGCAAGTCGAGGCCACCAACAAAATTATCATTGAAGATCTTAAAAAATGACTTGACGAGAAGAAAGGATGCTGGTCTGACGAGCTCGACGCCGTCTTATGGTCATACCGAACAACACTCCGACGAGCAATGGGTCTAACACGATTTGCTCTGTCACATGAAATATAAGCCATGGTCCCTGCCGAGGTCAACATAGAAAGCATTTGGCAGCAAGTGTTTACTTTGAACGAAGAACTTAACTTAATGAAAATCTTTGACGAGCTTAACGACCTCGAAGAAATTTGTGACTCTACCCGACTTAAGATCCAACAACACCTGCAAANCTACCCGACTTAAGATCCAACAACACCTGCAAAAGACAGCCAAATACTATAACAAAAAAGTCAAGCAGTGGAGGTTCGCAGAAGGTGACCTTGTTATGAGACAAGTGTTCGAAAATATGGCTGAGCTGAACGCACGAAAACTTGGCGCAAATTAGGAAGGCCCCTACATCGTCTCAAAGGTAATAAAGTGAGGAGTTTACGAGCTCACGATGATGGCCGGAGAAATGGTTCCGAGGAGTTGGAACGTGGCAAACCTTAAACGTTTCCACTACTGAACATTCCCTGCGCATATGCAATAAACACTGATGACGACGCTATCCAGAAGCACTCCTTGGAAATTTATCTTGGAGTGATAATGTTCGTATTTTTCTTTGTAAAATCACGTTCGAGTTTATTCTATGGTTAGTACTTTTCAACTTATCGCCTCGTCAAATTTATGGCCTAAGAACCATATTTATCACCGAACTTAACACAGGGTAAAACGGACCATAATTCCGTACCTGTTTAACATAAGCCAAGCACACCACTCGCAAAAGGCTTCCTAGGATAAGCCGAACCTAAGTTTCGCACCTAAGCCAAAAAAGCCAAACATAACACTTGCCTTGGTACCCAGGATAAGCTGGACATCGAGCCCGCCCCGCCACAAGGTACCAAGCAAAGGACATAAAAACTCCGAGTAAGACTATTCGTTCAACAATAATCGCCAAAGCATAATTTATACGAAATGAAAAGGAGAACAGCCGAAGCCAAAGCAACATTAGGTGCCGAAGCAAACTCTATGTGCGGAATCACAAAAATAGCCGAAGTTAAAATTGGCCAAAGCAAAGTCATCTACATTAAAAACTAAATATCCGCAACAAGCACAAAAGAGAAAGAAAATAACAAAGGGAAAAATAATAACAGAGACTATGCTTCTTGATCTTCCTCCGCGTCCACATGCTCTGAATCCTCCTCCTGCCGAGCCGCGCCACCACGAAGCTGATTCACCCTTTCGCACAACTCGTCAAGATTTACGAGCACATCATCATCCTAAGGCTCGGACAAAGGGCATAGATCTTCTTTATTCAGGACCAGCACCTCAATAGCGACACATGGGCCTCGAAGTTTGCCACATCTTTAGATAATTTTCGACAACAGCATCAGGAACAGCGAGGTGCAGCTGCTCTTTCAAAACCTTGACACACTTGAGAGTGCCCAACGCCTGGCAGTTGAGCAAATGTGGTTGATCCATCTTCTCCATGGCTCGGACATACTCCTCAAGCCTCCCAAGCTTGGCGTTAGCCAGGCCAAGGTCCTCAGTATGACGGGCGAGTTTGGCCACGATCTTAGTACGCGCGAGCTGGACAATAACACCAAGTTGATCGAGGGCAATATCATGAGCTTGGTGGCTCACCTTGGCGTCTTCCTCTAGTTTCTTCATCTGAGCTCAAGGCTGGTCGGCCTTCTCAACAGCGGCATCTCTAGCCGACCCCATCTTTTTTGTTCGGCGAAGGGCATCAGATGCCCGATCCTCAGCAGCATGACACCTCTTCTTATACTTGCTTAGCTCTTAAGCTAAGCCACTATTGTCACGCCCAGCAACATGACCCTTGTACTGCTCGCCGAGGAGATTTAGATTGCAGAAGGCCTACAAATAAACGTTAGAGATGTCCGAGGTAAGAAATATATGAAAAAGAACAAGGCTAAAAAGTTACCTGAGCCAGAAGAGCCGTCGTTTCAGTCATCAACTCCCCCTCAAACATTGCTTCTGGCCTCGGCATGCCTCGCACAGAGCCCTTCATCTTGTACAACAACTCTGCACTCATGACGGGGTCAGATCCAAGAGGATTAACCCCACAAAACTTGAAGGAAAAATCATAAGACGCGCTCTTAGACAAAGCATCCTCTACTCGGACCGCCTTCCTCGCTCGAGCACTTAAATTGTCTCCTTCCAGGGGATGCTTAGACTTTCTCTATAGAGGAGCACTGTTAGTATGGGCCAAAGCCAGAGAGGAGCGTCGCAGAGAGATCCGTGGAGAAGCAGCAACTAAGGCAGTATTAGGATCCACGAACGCGGAATCAGGCCCACATCCCGCCTCGTCAGTATTCACGACAAGTGTGTCGCACCCAGGCTCCTCGTCATTTGGCTCTAGAATGGCCAAGGATGATGCGAGAATCTGACCATAGTTTGGAAAAGGCCGACAACGTGACATTCTAGACTTAGAAGCTGTAGAAACAGAAGAAAAAGTCGTCATCAAAATCAATACTTAAGCAAAAAAAGGAAGAAAAAGGGGGGAGAGGTCGTACCTTATCTAACTCTCCTGAGATTCCGTCTAACCTTGGAAGTGTGAACGTCTGGCCACCGAGCAGCATTGAGCTGTTTAATTTTCCTGACGTCATCAAAAAAGTTTGGTGGAAGCGCAACAATACCCGGAGGATACGGATCTGCAAAAACAAAAAAATAAAACAAAAAGACATGATGTGAGTAACAAAGTACGAGCCTGCTCAAAGCAAATAAAGAATCCCTACCGGGTTAAGGGTTCCAGCAAGTGCGAAAAAAACGCAAAGTATTTATGACCGAGACGCCATCTATCCTAACGAAGAAGTAGCGGTGCTTCTAGTCATTAACTTTGCTTTTAAAGCCATTCGTAATATCGTAGTCCTTCTAAGCCGAGACGTAAAATGTACAGTCCTTCTTTGGATTTACCGAGATCCTCGTCACTTCCTCAAAGAAATGCGCTGTGACACTCACCCTGCACTCATCTCCTATGACCAAGTAAGCCATCATATTCTTGATTGTGGCCGGCGACAATTGTGTGAAGGCCAACCGACGACGCGCGCAGTAGTTGACAAGCATGGGCATCTTTGTCGCCGGCCACAGTGTCCTCGGCATGGGCATCTTTGTCGCCTAGCAGGTTGGCCGTAGCGTTTCTAGATGAAACTTCGGCCTCGACATTTATGATTTGTGCTTCTGCCTTGAATCCAATGGCTAGATTAACCACACCATCATCCATTATCCTTAAACGATCGGAGTCAGCACTATTGGAGAACGACCCTGAAGGACTCAACGACGCTTCACTAATTGAGACCGAAGACATAATGAGAAAAATGACACCTCGGTGGAAAGGGATGACGCCTCGGTAGAAAAAGACGAAACCTCGGTAGAAAAGGACGAAGCCTCAGAGGAAGTAGACGACGCCTCGGTAGGAAATAAAGTAAACGAAAAAGGAGAAGAGTAGAGAAAAAAGTACTTGGAGAATAATAGCGAGCGAGAGAGAAATGGAGGTTGGGAGTTGAAGTATGAAAATATATAGAGGAAAGGGGCTCAGATATCAAAAAGGCACCATCATTAGATCTTGGAAAACTTAGTTCGGCGTGTAGTCTACTCGTCAGGCATTAAATCACCGCAGGGATCCCAAATAAGAAAGTGCCATGTGGACCAGCGTGCACCTCGTAAGAAGCACGACAAAGCAAGCATGGTGACTTAGCCGTCACCACACTAGGGGAGGGCAATTGTTGGGAGTTACCCAGGCCATGCCCATTAAGGGAGCAGATAAGCCCAATAGCAGATAGACCCAAGACAAGCGACAATCAGGCTTAAGTCTAGTTTGAACTAGGCCGAAGCCCATCTTTGGCACCGATTTGTATCGTACGACACCCTATAAAAGGGAGACGAGACGTCATCAAAAAGGCATCAATTTTCACCGGATACGTTCCTTATTTAACTCTGAAATTATACCGAGCCAAGCTCGAAAAGTTTTAAAACTAATAAACAGTTTTTTAGCCTCGTTACTTTCTGTTCGGTAATTTCAAACAAGATTTTTAGATCCTCGGATTAAATAATTGTGTCGAGAAAAGCACAAACAGATGATATAATTTGACGTCTAAAACACAAATTTTACTAGCATTAGGTTAGGACCACAAGTGATTCTAATTTAAGTAGGACCACAAGTGATTCTAATTTAAGTTTGTCGGGCGTCACATTAAGAAGAGCTAACTTTTTAGTTTCTAACCTCTACTGATAAGTTAGCTAGGTAGGTCGCATCCAATCTTTATAGATGTCAAACAACTTCAAAATTTGTGCTACGTCATCTTCATTTACATTTCAACTCTTATTTTTAACAATTTTTTTTTAATTTTCTTTGTGAAGCGGTAAAGTTTAATTATGAAATCTATACTAATCTTCTGAAGCTTATTATAGAAATCCGCCATTACATTGAATTATAAACATATACAAGTTTTCAAAAAAATTGAGATCGCAATAATATTGAAAAAGATCGCAAAAATAATGACATGTAAGAGTTTAAGAGTTACAAGAAGATATGGACAAAATATTGTATAAACTTTTTTTTTTTTTTAAACACACACACACACAAAGTAATACAAAATGGAGAAAAGAAAAAGCACATTCTTCTGCCATAAAGAAGCTCCATGCTAAAATCATACTGTCGACCAAACATGCTGCCTGCTCCATCACGTGCCTACATCCCACATCACGTGACATAAAACCAATTACACAAAGATATTATCCTCGTTAAACTATAAGATTAAAACTATAAAATTAGTTAGTACATAAATTAGTATAAAGTAGTTAGCTAGTTGAACTTTTAGTGAATGTCAGGTTGCTTGATACTTGATAGCAGATTAGTCATAGATTAAGAAAGACTGTAAAATATATTATTATTAATTACATATCGATTACTATTAAGTCAAGATCCTCACTAAATGACCTTAAGAAAAAGCCAAGGTAACAAAGTCACTATTTAGCTCATATATGTTTGTACTTTGAATCTTTATATTTAAGATTATTTTAGTCAGCCTTCTATAGGTTTATGAATTTAATCTAAAAGGATGGTACCAAATTATGGGTTCTGCTTATAAAACGTTTGTCTTAACGTTCTGAAAAGCTCTTCAAAAAATGAATTATGTTATATATAGAGATTTTACTGATAGTATTAAAAAATGCTTGTTTAGCTATCAAATTATCTTTTTGTTTAAATTCAGTGGTCGAAATGATTTGGAAACATTGTTCAAACAATCGTTTAAACACTTTTCTATCATTTGAAAAGTAAAATTTCCAAATATTCAGCTCTTAAAAGCTCGGTCCACATATACAAATCTTATATATTGGGCGGAAAGAAATCTATCTCCAAGTAAGATGATATCTTATGGTTCATATATACAAGATTTTTAATCACATGTCAGGAAAGTTAAAGCATCGCAAAAAATCAAACATTATATTTGGCAAGCTTTATCAGGTTAATTGACGGTCAAATTAAATCTCAATAAACAGTACATAAACTGTTGATCAAATCTGTGATAGATGTGGCGCCAATAAAGAAACAGTTAACCATGTTCTATTTGAATGCCCTCCAGCCATTTGGGCCTGAGCATTATCTAAGATCCACGCAAGATGAAATTTCCTGAGAGCTTTTATCTTTCCAAATATCGACCATCTTATATGGAGATAACCTAAGACGGAGGAGGACAAAAGTTTTCCATGGATTCTTTGGTTCTTATGGAAAGTAAGAAATAATAAGGCCTTCTCAAACAAAAATAAGGATCCTCGTGATATTGTCTTAACGACAGAAGCAGAGGCAAAAACATGGGAAGAAGCTCAACATGGGAGAGTTGGTTTCTCGGGATCTAAGTACAGTTACATCACGACTTACATCAGATGCTTCGTGGAAGGATTCCGACTTTTTCACAGGATTGGGATGGTACCATTTTCTGGATCGCACAGACAGAATCAACTTGGTGGCTCAGAGTATTCAACGCAGTTTATCTTCTCTGTACTTGGAATCTGAAACACTCATTTGGGCAATGACTTGCCTACTTTCTCTCCTGATTTTGGAGGTCAAGTTCCTAGTGAATTTTTCCGAACTACTCACTATGATACATGAGCCTTCTACCTGGCCAGCCTTTTTACCCTGCTTGGATGTCTTTTTTTGCTTTCAGAGTTCTTTCAGGTCATGCTCCATCGTTCAGATCCTCCGCGCACTTAATCACAAAGTTGATCATCTTGCCTGTACTGCTAGGGGGTTTTCTAGGAATCATGCCTCTCTGAACAATGCCTCCCTATACACATCTATAATCCGAACTATCCAGTCCATACTGAGAAAGTCATGGCACATGTGTACCAAGAAAGAGAAAAGATGTGTGTCTTCAATCTTCTTTTGAAGAAAGCCAACAACGATCTCGGAGTCAACCTCAAGAATCAACCTAGACACATGTTAATCTCAAGCTATATATATCACATAGTAGACTCCCCATAACTTAGCCAGAGGGGCCGAATATATCCTTATGTTGAGAGAAAACCCGCCCAATAAATTACCATCACAATCATAGAGAACTCCACTTGTAGCAATATGTCCTGGATTACCTTAAGGCTCCATTAGTATTCAATTTCACCCAGTCTCTAGCCATAGGAGCCCATGATATAGTTCTCACAACTTTCTCACCAATGTTACTCGGGGTCTTCAAGTTCTTGTTCACTATGCAGACATCCTTAACCTTGTATAGGATATATCGATAACGATCCTGACATGTATGAGTACTTGCAAACATGTTCATGCATTACCACTTCCAAGCCCACCAAACACAATATCAAATATGGTAGACCAATGTCCGTTCTCAGTCATTCCATTATCCCCTAGATTCTCAACGAACCTCTCAAGTATTGTTTGCTCAAAAAAGAACAGTCTCTTATGCCATGGAATAATACATTGCCATATCCTAAACAATGACCGACAATCCCTAAGAATATGTAAAATATAGTCCTCATCACTTCTACAAATAAAGCAGATCCCAGAATCACAAAGATGTCATCACCTTCATTCCATATTTGTCATGATAACTTGATTAACACCAAACCATAATAATACTCATATTCTTTCAGGAACTATAACCAGCCGCACTCTTTTAAACAAGATTCCCAAATTCAGTACTGGTGTTTCATCCCATTTTAGCCACAAATATGCAGAACTAACGGTGAACTTATCATTCAAAGTTGCACCCAAAGATAAACGATCAGTCCGACATGTGATCATATCCACCACATAAGCTCCAAGGTATAGAATAATGTCTCGTGGAAGATAAAAATCAACAAGATCCTTCCGCCAACATGTATTATTCGACCACAAGTCACGAACCTTGAGTGTAATGGAATTCACGTGTAATGTACTAGAATTGTACGACAAAAGAGGTTGCGACATCAACCATTTATCTTCCCATAAATTTGTGCGCTGACCATCACCCACAACCCACTTCAATCCTGGGATAACAACCTCTCCCAACCCCGAGTAATGCTCCTCCATGTTGTAGCAAGATTACCATTCGCACTTCATTTCAGATTATGGAGTTATCCGACCTTGTACTTTCCATGCAGAAAACAAGCCTATATACTAATTTCATCATGTAATAATCACCACCCAATCTTGGCAATCAAAGCCAATTCGGGTCTGATGATGAATTTATCCCTAACCCCACCATCATTTTTGGAATGACAAACTTTCTTCCAAGAAACGAGATGTTGTGTTTTCTTCTCATGTGTACTACCCCATAGAAAAGCACGAGAACTTCTCCAAATCACAAACCGTAGATGATGGCAAAATAATTGTACTCATGGAGTACACATGAATGGAAGCTAACACATATTTAATTAGAGTTAGACGCCCTGCAAAACTAAATGTCTTCTGTTTCCATCCCGATAGACGAGAAGCTACTTTCTCTAAGGTCTCTCGGAAAATATCTTTATTAATCTGTTTCTGCAGTACCAGCATCTCCAAATACTTATCCAAGTCTTTTGTAGCCTTAATTCCACTCTTTATACTGATCATATCCACACGATCACAGCTAACATTACTTGAAAAGAAGATTTTTGATTTCTCCATGCTAACCTTTTGGCCTGAAGCCAAACAAAATCTCTCCAAAACCTCCCGGGTCACTCCTACTTGGGCAGCATATGCCTCAACAAACAAATAAGGTCGTGTGCAAAACAAATATGGGAGAGTTTCGGATCCCCACGTGAAAGGGACATTGGGTTCCACTTCGAGGACGCAACATCATGTAAATAAGGTGACCTAATCTCTCACGGCATTGCACAAATAAATACAGTGACAAGGGGTCACCCTGCCAGAGCCCTCTAAAAGGTGTAAACGCTTTTGACTTTTCTTCATTCCAATATTTACTGATGAACCCGTGACACCAGCCATAATCCATCGAATCCAATCCTCAGACATGCCAAGAGACCTACAAGTATCTTCTGAAAAGTCCCAACAAATCCTATCATAGGCTTTCTCCAGGTCCAATTTAAGATGTATCCATCCTTTCTTACCTTTCTTTTTCCTCATAGAATGAACAGCTTACTGGACCACAACTATATTATCCGAGCTAAGGTGTCCTAGAATAAAACTTGTTTGGGCCGACAATCACCTTTGACAATTGGTTTTAGCCTTGTGACTAACATCTTCATGATAATCTTGAATAGAATATTACACAAGCTAATAGGTCGGAATTGCACAAATATCTCTGGTTTACTCACTTTTAAGATTAACATAATAAGAGCATCATTAGCACCTCATGGCCCCACAGTATTCTTAACAATCTTGATAAAACACTTGCTGGAACCCATCTAGACCTAGTGCATTAAAACTACCCATACTCTTAACAACTTGTAATACCTCCGAGTCAAGAAACAATGCCTTGATAAAGCGTTTTTTATTCGGTCTAAGCTATCAAATCATTGAGCATAG
>OVBA01006059.1:0-18040 GCA_900406435.1 Lepidium aucheri
TAATATAATATTTTTCTTTATATAATAAGATTAGTAATGAAAATTACTTTTGTTAGAATTTATTTTTAACAATTAATATTCTAGATTTTCTTTTAGATTAAGATTTCTTTTTAGATTTGGATAAGCTAAATATTGAAGAAATTTATTTAAATATTTTTATCTACTTTAAAAGAAATAGATAAATAGAGAAGAATTTTGGATCATTAGATTTTTCTACGTGTTAATTACTAACTTTGAAAAATCTTCTTTATAAGATTTGAGAAACTCTTCTTTATACAATAAGATTTGAGTAGTTACTTCATCTAATTCTTACAACGCCGTCGTTTCAGTAAGCAAAGCACTGTCTTTATACGTTTACAACTCACACCGGGAGTAATGAAACACCGACGAACTAACAATGGCGGTGTTACGCCAACGCCTCCGTAGTTTCACGCGCCGCTTCTCTTCGGCTCGGAACATTCAAAGAAGCGGTGGAGGAGCCACTAATGTACCCGTACTCTACAAAAGCCCAGAGATGGAATCGGATTCCGTCACCCTCCAGCTCCTCTCATGGGGACGAGGCGCGTCGGGTCAGCTCGGTGGTGGAGTAGAGGAGATTCGAATGTATCCGTCTCTTGTTGCTAATTTTCTCCTTCGCTCCGATCAATCTTTTTCTCTCGCTCAAACGCCTGGAAGAATAGATGCTGATTCATCAAGGTTTCGGATTGGAATCTCTTGTGGTTTATTCCACTCGGGATTAACCATCGACGGAGATCTATGGATTTGGGGTAAAGGTGATGGAGGAAGGCTAGGGTTTGGCCAAGAAAATTCGGTGTTTGTGCCCAAATTGAACCCGCTTTTCGAAGAGCATTCAGTTCGCTCCCTCGCTCTCGGTGGCTTACATTCAGTGGCTTTAACTCATAAAGGAGATGTCTTTACTTGGTAAGCTAGCTTCAATCTCCATTTTTTGTGAATCAGTTGATCTCAATTCTGAGTTCGGAATCATACTTATCAAGAAAAGTTGATCATATAAACTTTGTAAATGGAAGCAAGTGCTGGTGGATTCTTGTGTTTTGTTTGCTCTGCATAATGTGATGGTTCCATAAAATTAAAAATGAAGTTGTCAGGGGTTATGGCGGTTTTGGTGCGCTTGGACATTCGGTTTACACCAGAGAGCTCGTCCCTCGACGTGTTGACGGCTCTTGGGATTACAAAATCTCTGCCATTGCAACCAGCGGAACTCATACTGCTGCTATTACGGAATCAGGTTTCCTTCCACATGTTTTGTCTTCCTGGCTTCATTTGTACATGCAACTCCAAATAAACTTGATTGAAGTTTTCTAACTGTTATATGAACTAGTATTTGCTCTATCTAACTCTTAATTAAACAAGAATAGTTCGATATTAGGAGAGTTATATATGTGGGGAAGAGAAGAAGGAGACGGTAGACTAGGACTCGGGACAGGTCGAGGGCCAAATGAAGGTGGTGGGCTTAGTGTTCCTTCAAAGGTCAAAGCTTTAACAGTTCCCGTAGCTTCTGTCTCATGTGGTGGTTTCTTCACAATGGCTCTTACACAAGAGGGGCAACTCTGGAACTGGGGAGGTAAAAATCAGTTTTAGCCTTAGTTTATAACATTTTAAGTGTGAAATAGAATTCATTGGATCTTTATGTATTAGCAAATTCCAATTATGAGCTTGGACGAGGTGATAACTTGGGAGGTTGGGAACCACAGCCCGTTCCCAGTTTAGAAGGCATTCATATTAACCAGATTGCATGCGGTGGATATCACTCTCTCGCCTTAACTGGTAAACAATCTGCGCAGATCAAACTACTTTTCTGGTTGCTTTGTTACAAGTTTGAACTGAAATTTGCTTGGTCTGACAACAGAGGAAGGTAAAGTACTTTCATGGGGCCATGGTGGCCATGGCCAACTGGGTAATTCCTCGTTGAGAAATCAAAAGATTCCTACAGAAATTGAAGCATTAGCAGACAAAAAGATTGTGTTCATCGCTTGTGGAGGTTCCACTTCTGCAGCGATAACAGGTAAAACAGAGCTTAGTTATGTTGTCATTTGACATTATAAATAACTCGAACAAACTATAAACATGGGATTGGCTTTCTACAGATGGAGGTGAACTCTGGATGTGGGGAAACGCTAAGGATTTCCAGTTGGGAGTTCCAGGACTCCCGGAGATTCAAACTTCTCCGGTGCAAGTCAACTTCTTAACCGAAGAAAATGAACTTCAACCTCACAAGGTTATCTCAGTTTCCATTGGTGCTTCTCACGCTCTGTGTTTGGTCTCAAGATCACAGTAGTAAACACTTCACATTTTTGATAGACAGACATGCGCTTAGAAATTACTATACATTGAGCTTCGACTCAGAATGCTGTTTATCATTTGCATTTGAAATGGAAACGCAGTAATAATCAAAATACTTTTTAAGTGTATGATTATACAGAGAAATGAACAAGATCTTCACATATAACAAAAAAAGGAAATGAAGAAGAACCAGAATGCATCTAATTCTTGAGTCGTCAGAGTACCATCAAGTTGAGCAGCAACCAACCTTTTTAACCGCAGAGACGTCATCTTTAGAGCCAACATTGATGGTTTGTCCTTTAGGAAGAGCAGCCGGGTCAGTTCCTACGTCAAGCGCTTTCCGGCTAACCACACGGTAAATCTCAGATAGCACTTCGGTGAAAGCATTCTCAACGTTCAACGATTCAAGAGCAGACGTCTCCATGAAGAATGTGTTCTCTCTCTCTGCGAAAGCCTTAGCGTCTTCTGTTGATACAGCTCGTAGGTGACGGAGATCTGCTTTGTTCCCTACAAACATGATGACGATATTGGCATCTGTGTGATCTCGAAGCTCCTTTAACCATCTTTCCACGTTCTCAAAGGTCACATGTCTCGTGACATCGTAAACAAGCAAAGCTCCTACAGCTCCTCGATAGTATGCACTTGTGATTGCTCGATATCTTCAAAATACATAACCAGTTCTTAGATCATGATAATATCCTATGAATTTCCACATATTCATCATATTGGAAGAAATCTTAAAATTGAATAGATCCGTTTAAACATTGAATAAAGATACCTCTCTTGGCCTGCGGTATCCCAAATCTGAGCTTTGACGATCTTATCATCGACATGGATGCTGCGAGTGGCGAATTCGACACCGATCGTGGATTTAGATTCCAGACTGAACTCATTGCGTGTGAATCGGGATAAAAGATTAGATTTTCCGACACCGGAATCTCCAATCAACACCACCTTGAAGAGGTAATCATAATCGTCGTCGGCTCTGTACGCCGCCATTTATGAAATTTCCCGATTAGAGAAGCTCTACTTTGAAAATTGTTGGATCCGAGATTTCTGGTAATTAAAGCGCGTATCGACGAAAGAGAAGAACAAGAGCCGCACATGAAAGAGAATTTCAAATTTTCAGGAGAAACCGAAAGACTCAAATGTTAAAAATAAATTAAAAATTTAAAATTAAATTTGCGGAGGTCCGAATCCGGACTTGGGTCCAGGTCCTTCGGCCTTGTTTAGGTCCAAGAAATGATTATAGGAATTTAAACTTAAACCACACGTAAAGATCAACATTGATTTTTTTCTTTTTTTTCTTTTGGTAAATAAGGATCAACAAGAGATGTTGGTTGGAGTTACAAATTGATTTCCATTAACTCGATGTTCAATTAATCAACTCTTTATGCAAACACAAACAATCTAAATTCGAATAGTTTTAATTAGATTTAAACAAATAAATAATTTTTTTTTTGATAAATATCTGTTAAAAACCGAAATGGTTTTTTTCTTTTGGTCTCGAGCTAACTAATTCTTAATTGACTTTGTGATCAGATATTTTTGTCTTGATTTGTGACTCTTTTATAGTATTCTTGTAGAATATTCTAATTTCTTCATTATCGTTGGATTAGACAGTGTTTTTGTCTTCTTTATTATCTTAATCAACCATAGTGATTGATGAGATTCTACTTTTTTAATTGGTCAGTGCATCGATGCTTATCCCGAAGAAAAGATTTCTTTCTTTGGTCACTGATACTTAACACTGATTCAGTTTTATTTTGAGACATGTCTTCTACCCATTTTTTATGCTAGATCTTCTCTTTTTATTAGATCCGTATGATTTGGGTCTAACCATAAATAATTACTTTCCAAATTATACAAATGCAAATAATTGGTGTAAGTTTTCCCTTTCGGCTCAATGACTTATTATCAATTTATGTCCAAAGTACATCTCCTTTTTGTTATTGTGGTGACTTTATTGAGAATTTTGATTCAAAAAATGAGTTTAGCGGCCATTTATTATGGCAAGGGCTCGCTGCATATCTCCTATATTTACCCTTTCACACCAGTATTTTTCGCTTCGTACACCCTCAATTCAATCTACTATTATTAAAGCGGCAGTCACATTTTCAAAAACCACTTCAACTTTTAACAATTATTGTTAAGACCCTAAAATTTTCAGTGTTCGAAAATAACCCCAAACCTCTTTCTATCTTATCTATCTCTACATTTTATTATATTTTCGAAACCTCTAGCAGTCGCTTCACTAATTTATTCATACGATGATTGGAAACGGTGACTCTGTGTACCATCTTCCGAATCATCATTTTCTTTTGTTTTGCGGTAAATTTCACTTCCTAATATATCGATTCATTCATTTTTTTTAGTTTTCACTGCTTGAATTATTCCTTAAATCTCTATATTTGGGCTATTCACGAGCTGTACAAGGAGAACGACGAAGGTGGTTGAACGGCGAGAGCTCTGAACGGCGATCAGATGATCTTACCTGTTTTGAATGTGTTCTGGAAGAAGTAGATCCGCGGTACAGAGGCGACAATGTCGTCTTCTCGACTTTAAAAAATCTGTTAGGGCAACTTCGAGATTGGGCCAAATTTTCCTGGGCCTAATTTGGTTGGTAAGCCTTATAATCCACAACTATTTGAGCCTTTTAGCCCATTTTTATATTTGAGCATTTTAGCCCATTCTTATATATAACATTAATTTTTAAAATATATTTATTTTTAGTTGGTATACTTATGTATAATTTGATTTCCGCAAGTATTTCTAAATTAACTGCCAACATTTTATTATTCTTATATTTTTTAATGCAATTTTGCATTTTTTTAAAGTTAAATGCTTTCTAATAAATTCAAAAAACAAACAGAAAGTGTTATAGAAACGAGCATATTTATGTATATAACAATTTTGCATTCCACTAAATTTTTTTCCCTGATTTGTAGCACTACTCACCCACGATCATGTTCCCACTACAGAGAAACAAAGTGATAACTAGCGGTGTAGTGAGCAACATAACTGGCGTTGTAGAGAGTAAGAAAACCACCTCAATCTTCCTTTAAATATTTGTGATCCTCTTAATTATTAATCTTTTATCAATCTCACTGCTTTTGTTTATTTACTTTTTCAAATAAACCCCAAACTCGCTGCTTTTTATTCTTTTAGCAGACTCGCTACTTTTGATTCTGTACTTTCTCAAAAATGGGCGAAATGATCAGGATAGACAAAGAGAAAGGCATTACCACAAAATCTTCTATGGTATCTGAATATGCTATGTTCAACATATTGAAGCCCTGGAATGCGAGATGGGTAGTCAGAGCAAAAATTCTTCACACATGGAGACAACATAGCCAGAGATTTGGTGAATCAATAGAGATGATTCTGGGAGATGAAATAGTAAGTTCCAAAAATTATTTTCGTTTATCAAAATATTTAGTTTGTATTTTTGCGAAACTCTAGACCTATAACAATATGTTTCACACAAGGTTCCAAAATAGGGGCTGTTGTTTGAAAAGATCATGTGAAAAAGTTTGAAAACATTATGACAATCTCACCAAAGATTACTCGAAATACAAATCATCTGAACTTGAGTACAAGATTGGTTTCACGTACATGACAACCGTCACTAATTGTGATCCTCTGACTGATGAATCTTTTATCAAACTCGCTACTTTTGATTATGTATTATCTCAGCAGCTTCCGACTAATGTCTTGGTTGGTAAGTCTACAACTCTCAAATTTCGTTTATAATGTTTGTCCTTATTAACTATTTTACAACATTTAATCTTGGTTCTGTTTTTTTTTTGCAGATATCTTTGGTAAAGTGTTTAGTGTTGGTGAACCAAAACTAATTGATGTTAAGGGAACTCAAACTAAGAAACTCGGAATCAAGATAAAAGACCATCTGTAAATTTACATTGCACTTTGGATATTGCTTTGTTTATGACATTGGATTAGTTTTATCTCTTGATTTTTTATTTTTCTATATATAGGGGAACGATTATGGAGTGCACTTTATGGGGAATATTCTGATATCATTGAAACAGCTCAACGCAATTTCAACAATCTTGGCTTCTAC
Source organism: Lepidium aucheri (assembly GCA_900406435.1). Taxonomy (NCBI): domain Eukaryota; kingdom Viridiplantae; phylum Streptophyta; class Magnoliopsida; order Brassicales; family Brassicaceae; genus Lepidium; species Lepidium aucheri. Next base: position 6,383 of record OVBA01006059.1, read on the forward strand.
TGTTTAATATGATTTGGAAAAATCAATGTTTGGAATGGTAACTATGTTAATGTTGTCTGTTTTTTCCATTTATTTATTCTTACAATAAGTGGATTCCAACATGTACTCATATTTATAATTGATTTTATCCAGATATTGTTACCATATCTACGGTGTTTGATGCTTCAATTGTGACAACAGATGAATCAAGTCCGGAGATCAATGCGTTGACAGAGCTGTAAAGCATCTTTACCATATTCAGAGTAATAATATATATATATACTTCAATAATTGTATTCTAACTTCGCTGATCTTATATTTCAGTTATTCTAATGAACCTCTTCCTATAACACCTCTCTTTACAAAGAGAAAAAGCATAGAAATCACATCTATAAGCCCTGAAATTAGCCTTCAATATCCAAGGAAAGCTATATTTGAGCTTCTGGATATTGATGAGGTATTTACAATTTAAGTGTTGAAGTTTTATTTATTTCCAATTTACTATTCAAATAGCTTTATATATACCTACTCTTTTGACCATTTCTAACACAGGTTGGAAAGTATCGTATTATGGTCACTATCTTTGGTATTGACAATGATCAAGGATGGTACTATTTTGGATGCAAGCAATGCAACAGAACACTATATAAAGAGACTCTTTTAGAGCACGGCGCCGGAATAACCACCCAAACTCCAAAGTTTTATTGTGAGAATTGCAAAGGATATTGAAAATCTTTAACTGCGAGGTATTTATATTTTCAAAAGTCAAATACATTGTTTTTCTTTTATCGAATTTTTAATTCATACCCTAATATGTTTATAGTTTCCTGTCAAGGTACAAACTCCATGTAAAAATAATGGATCGAATTGAGGATATAAAATGTGTTTTGTTTGATACTTTTGGTGTCCAAGTAATTGGACAGACTTTTGAATCTCTACTAAATGAAAGATTTGATGAGGTAATGTAACTAGAAGTTATAAATGATAATCAAACATACTAAATAATTGAACTTATATTTAAGTAATATCTACATAGATTGAAGATCCAGATAATTTGCCTTTGGCAATAACTAATATTGTCAGAAAGAATTTTCAATTCCTATTATTCGTTGAGCCTAAACACATATCCAAGATTGAAGATAAATATAGGGTTTGTAAAGTTTGGTCAGAGAATGAAGGATTTGAGCAAATGCGCACAAAAGAAGCTCTACTTCCAGCGAGCAGTGAAGCACAGGTAAGATTTTTATTGATTTTTTTAAAATTTTACTCTATCTTATTTTTCAACTACATTCACATATCACTTGAATCACATAAACTTTTGTGTTTACAAACAGCAAGTCCTCATGATTACTAAAAGTGAAGAAGTTTCTGAGATCACTAACTCTAGCAATTCACACCAAAGTATCAGCGTAAAGATAGTGTGGGTAGTGTTGAACATGACGAGACCTACAAATCCAAGAAGAAGAGCTTTGAAACGGTTAATGTGGGAATGAAAATTGAAGAAGCAAACTTAGCTGAAGTGAACATCAAGTTTGAAGGTGATTCTGTAATGTTTGACAATGCTGAATCAAAGGTTGAAGTTGAAGGGAACAACCATATCAAGAAACTCAAGTTTGATCCAAAAAAGGTTAAACAAGAAATAATTGAGAAGGTTAAAAAGGATTACTGATCAACAGTTGTTGTTGAACTTTTCGTCATCATTTTTTTTCGTCTCAAGTTTCTTCATCAAGTAGTCTACTATGTTTAACTTCCTATTTGTTTTTTTCAGTTTAGTTTGCTTCTACGCAATGTTTATTTGCTTAACCTATTGTTGAATGTTTCTTTTTTATTGTATTCAGTCTTTATTGTTGTTATTATTATCTCTAAGTTAAGTTCTAAGATTGTTATTTTTTGTTTTTTTTCTGTTTCTGTTAAACATATTATGAATAATGAGTTTTTTCTATCATAATCAATAAGTTATGATTTGCAAATACCATTGATTGAATATCTTAATATGCCAAAATTAACATTTTCATGTTTTAATATCCGATTTAATTGCTTGGATTTATCTTTTGCATTTTATACTTTTAAAGTATTATTCCTAATTTTTAGTGTCATGGTTTATTTCACTTATCCCTTTTTACTATTTTAAAATTTTAAAATTGTAATCTAAATACAGAAAACATGAATTGTGGGAATTTTTTAACAACTTTCGATGGTTTTAAAATCTAAAATTCAAGATCAATTATTTGTTAAATGCAATAAAATGGGCCCAAATTTATTTTACATTTAGCCCATTCAATCTATAGGAGAAATATTTATGCTCACTAAATTTTTGGAATTGTAAAAGACTAGAACTTTTACAAATGTCTGATTCGCCCATCGTTGACGGTGTTGTGGACGTAATGGCTAACCAGCAAAGTTCCGATGATTTTGCTGCTATTCAGAATCAATCTTCTGCTTTAATCGTGTACTCACCACTGAATCAGACAACATATCCAGTTTCTAAGCCATTTGGAGTCAATAGCTTCTCGCCGGTTACTTCTGATGCGTCTCTTCTTTTGAGAGCGTCTCTCCGACTGCTTCTTCTCCGGCCATTCAGGTTAATAACGTATCACCAGCTCCATCTCATAATACTCAAGATGTGGTTATGACCGAGCCAACTTCTTCATCATTTTCTCCGAAGGGTAATAAAATATCCCCAATTGCATGTCCTAAGTCTCCAGTTCCAACGTCTGCAAATGTGGGTGGTTCACTCTCCTTTCCTGTTGTTGATTTGACTGACAGTGACAACAGAGGAAAGTTACTTGGCGTTATAGTCCCAACCACCATCTCTTCCCGTCTACGTCTTCGTAAGCGTCACTTTGAGCTTAATAAGCTAGAATCTTGTGGTAAAAAAACCAGGAAAATAGGTATGACCTCATCGTCTTCACAATTCACATATGATCCTTCAATATTTGTGTCTGCTGAAGCATTTTCAAGGTATCCAATACTTCTCACTAAGACTTTTATTGAAGAGATTAATATAGATTCTACTCAGAATATAACAGTTAGAACTTCGATTGAGGAAGCAGGGTTGTTGTCATCTGTAAAGATTCCAACTGGTTTTGATCCTACTGTTGTTCGAGAATTTTGGGCAAACGTTCCTTCAGTTAAAAAAGGGGTATCTGTTGTGCAAGTCTTTGTTCGGGGACATAAGTATGAGTTGTCTCCGGAGAAGATAAATGATTTGTTTGGATTGCCAAATACAACTGAAGAGGAGGAGAAGTATTCGTTGGGATATTCACCAGAGCACGTTTTGGCAAAGGCATTTTCCGACGGGAAAAAAATAGTCCTGAACGAGATGACACCTTCTGGTAATTTCTCACCTGATCAAAAGGAGTTGTTCCGGTTCTGCTGTAGGAATTGGTATCCCACTCTTAATGAGGGATATGTTCAACTCAAAAGGGTTAAACTTATGTTTCAGAGTATAAGAAAACTTAAATTCAACCTAGGCAAAATCATGTTTGATCTCATCATTCGTCGTTCTTAGCAATTGGACACAAAATTCTGCCTTCCTCATCCTAGTATGATTTACAGTCTCATACAGACACAACACCCTATTCCATCTGGTTCTCCTGTTATAATACCTTCAAAGTGCAAATCTGCAAAAAGGAAGACCAAAGGGAACTATATGGCCACAACTTCTTCTGCCCGTGCTTCAAAATCAACACATGCATCTGCTTGCTTAGCAAAATATGAAAAAGTTTTTGAAAAGATGTACAAACTCCTTAAGAGTTTGCGAAACTCAGGTATGTAGCTTTATACATATAGTTATTTTATTACTCTGTTTTTTGTACTAAATATATGTTTTAACTCAGGTGGGTATGTTTCTTCGACTGATGATGAAGATGATATTAGTCTTTAAAGGAGTTTAAATCATCTTGGAGCAAACTCAGATGAAGTTGTTTTTTCCGTTTGGTTATGTATTCATGCCATATATGGTATTGTGTTAAAAATGATGTTTTATGTTGCCTTATTTCTGTGTTTCTTTTGAATCATAACAAACTACGTGGATGTTTTCCTAGGCTTAAATTGTGTTTTCTTTTGAATCGAAATATTCTATGTGTTTTCATATTTGCAGCTTTAGTATCGTATCATTTTTTTAGCGTGCAAGGTCAATATTTTTTGTTTCCGATAAATAGAAATACAGTTGTATTATTTCATCACATATGCAATATTTATCACAATTGAGTTCATTATTATAATAAGTCAATGAACAAGTGTTTTAGTGTTATGTTTTATGTTTATTAGTATGTTGTACCACTTTTACATTCTGCATTTTTAAAACTCAATCATTTGTACCGTTTTCTATTTTATGTTATAGAACTCAATAACTTTCAGAAAACAAATTTTAACCTTAGCTAATTAAGTCGCTAACCTACCTGCTTTTGTCTTTTGTATATTGTTTTAACTAACTATATTATTTGTTATCAACATTTTCTTGAATAGTATATTCTACTATATTTATAAACAAAATAGTTAGCTTATTTTGTGTCAAAAATCAGAAATTATGTGTTGAAAATCAGAAATTTGTTAACAAATTCAATTTCATAAATGTTGAGGTTTACAAAATTAGTAAGTACACAAGTAATAGACCAAACATGTTGGCGTTAATTGCTTATCAGTTCTATTGCATCATGTTTATGTATTTCATTATTTATTAATTTATTATTACCAATATTTATTCTATAAAATAATTATAAACATAATTAATATTGGCCATGACCTATTTTTTTGTTAAAACACATTGTTCAAACTTTAGTAACTTGCACGTTCTTAAAAAAAATTCAAAATGTTCAATTTGCCACCAAATTCCTTTTGTTGATGTGTCTGGTTTTGTATTATGAACTCACTATCCTCCAACCTACACACACAACCCTTTCAGAATCCAAAGCTTTTGTAATATATTTTAAACATCTATACTTGATAAGTTCATGTATATCAAACTTCATTTGTTTTTTTTTCTGCTCTATATCACCTTTACTCATTCTTGCACGCTTCTAATTCTTTTCATCATTGTTATATTATGTAGTTTAAAGAAGTCTGCACCAACAACCAATTCTGACCAGAAAGATACATGGACTCAGGATTGGAATCTGCTGAATTTGAATAAAAGAGCACTAAGGAAGGTAAGTACAAGCATATAAGTTCAAGAAGATAAGTAAAAAAGTATAATTTATCAACTCCACTTTCAAAAAAAACTTACAATAATACTTTAAAGTACCATAAAATGCCGAGTGTACTGATTTCGATGATGAAGTGGAATATGATTGTTCTTCTGAAGAATCTGATTCTGATAATGAACTTGAAGAAACAAAGCAGAACGAGACAGATATTGATGTCTCAGCCAATGACATTCATGATGCAAGTCAAGCCTATGAGATTTTACTTCATATAGAGCAAACAATAAGAAAGGTATCTGGGCCTGCAAAAATTTTTTAGTAAAAAGAAGCTTCCTCATCTAATACAAAAAAAGAAAGACGCAACACGCTTTCAAAGGTAACTAATACACTTAAACTGTATTATTTGTGGAACAAAAAATAATCTTGCTGCCTAATGATTTATCAACATTTCCAGGATACCTTGATCATGGCGATCCGACTTATAGTTGTGAATACTGTGGTGCTCTATTTTGGTACGCACAACGAATTAACAAGAAACCTTTCAAGATCATGCTACTTGTGATATTTTGTGCAATACATTGATTGGTATACGTTTGTGTATGCTGTATAAAAAGATATTATTTTTCTCAAAACAGAACATACAGAACAAAAAAAAGACTTCGGCGGTGTATCAATAGGTATATAACAATAAGATGCAAAAGTTACCGAATACAAAATCCGTATCCTAGAGGATTCGAGGTTATAGAATGTATATGTAGTATTGCATACATGCAAGCATGTGGTAGATTAAATTAATATATCCAGGCAAAGTTATACCTTTGTTAAGAACTCACGAGTGTAAATGTTACCATGAGGACCCGAGGGTGTGTTATCTGGTGTGTATTTACCAGTTTGAGCACCTGGTAAAAACAAAAAGAAACAATCCTTATTCATTAGCCAGGTTGTTTTTAGTATATACTACATAAGCTTGATGAAATTCAAGAGAAAGATAGACTTCTCCACAAAGCAAAGAAAAGAAAGGAAAAACACTTTGAGCGATGGGAGAATATGCAATTAAAATAACTCCAAGCTCATCACAAGCAGCCTTTACACCTCTTTGCTCTGTAGCTTTGTATCTGTTTTGTTATGCAAACTATACATTAGTCAACCAATTTACCAGATACTACTTATTAACTTATTCTTGATTATATCTTATACTATTTCAATATAAACATAGACAAAACACATTATATGAAATCAAAAATTAAGAATTACACGAAACATATACAATCTATTACACTAATTTTATAGTCAAAAAATGTATAAACTTATTCAAAAATAAACAGTATTCGAGTATTTGTAACTATAAGTAATGAAGTTGTCTTTTTGATTATAGCAACGGATATTTATTTCACACTTACAATCAATTGCTCTTTACACATCACCCATGAAACTGCAAACAAAAAAGAATCACCTGTGCATACAATATATATTACACAACACATATAATTTGATACTTAACTAAGTAAAGGATTTAAATTTGTTGTGTTAACTAAAAAGTATAGAAGATCTGTAAAACATTAAAGTTATCAATGTTACAATTTATTAGAAAGTGAATGTTTTTGAAGCTCAAACTACAATTATCTTTAGTCGAACTGAATAATGAAAAGACTATCATTTTACGATTGTTACCAACTAACAGAATCCAACCTATAATTTATCAAAACGATAACTATAATACAAAATTTTTGGATCTTTACATAAGTGACTTACATCGTTTAGTCAATTCGTAATTTCATAGCTCAAAAACTTCAAGCTCTCATCATATCTGATCTCAAAACCTCGATGGTAAAACCATGGAAGATCGAAAGTCAATTAAAAAGCTGTTAGTACTTACAAATCGATTTTCCAAACTATATGAAACATTTTCTATAATTACGTTAGGTAAAATATGACTAACATAGATCTTCATAATCATGTAGCTGAGAAAAGCGATTTGGTGTTGGTTTGTAGCTGATGAGGGTTGCAAACGGATTTTGTGTTGGTGTGTAGATGATGAGAGTAACGAACGGATTTTGTGTTGTTGTGTAGAACGAACGACAATCTCCGACCAATTTGAGCTTCTTAGTCAAAATGAAGGGTTTTTTTGGTTCCACCTCTTCAGTTCCGATGAGAAAGCAATGGATCAGATGTGGGCTTGGCCAATACATATTAACATTTCTTTTTAACTAGTTTAGGTAGATCTCTTATTTATTTTGGCCCATTTTCCATTTTAAGTTATTATGGACGTTATGTAATAAGATAAAATGATTAATTAATTATATATATATATATATATATATATTGTTGTATTGTTATTATTATTACTTTTGTGAAATTTCATTACATTTTTGTGTATTTTTATTGAATAGAATTTCCAACCAAAATTTTTTTTTATAATTATAGTTTTTACTTATTACTTATAGTTTTAGAAATATTAAACTACGGTGACTGATAATATCTTGGTTTATTGTTAAAAAGTAAAAAAATAATCCGCAAAGAAACAATATTTATAATTTCACTCTTGCATTATAACATAGTAATAGTAATGTTATAAACATTCATAAATCTATTAAAAAAAGATAGCAAATTAAAAAAATGTGTTCTAGACAATAACACACATACTTATACATATTAAAAATAAAATTGTGATTCTTTAATAAATTATATATACGACTATACTATTAATCAAAAAGAAAAAATATCTTTTCTTATCGATCACAAAAAAATTTTACTTATTTTTTATAAAATGATAATTCATAACCCGCGCTTAAAACGCAGGTACCGATCTAGTATCCATTTGTAATTCAATCTATTTTCTTCTTAATTTAACCTTAAATTTTTATATTTTTAAATTAACCAAATTTGCCAACCCAAATTTTTATTATTTTTAATGATTTTCTCCAAATCAAACTCTAACTTTATTATTGGCTTAAAATCAACAATTAATTTTATCATTCCCTAGTTTTGATTATGTTTACTTTAAATCACAAAACCGACTTCCTAGCCCGTAATGCTAGAAGGTTATTTAGGGATGAAACATTTGTGAATGATGTATTTTTACTTTGGTCTCATTATTGTCCATAATTGGGTAAAGTTAGACAAAAAAAAAACTTTGAATGAATTTTTAAAATATTGTTGGCTGAATTAAACAAATATATAGACATTGCATTTACGAAAAAAATAATAAAATTAGAATTTGATTTGAAAAAAAAAACCCGAAAAGAATAACAAACTTGATTAATGGTTTTTTTTTTTGCCAGCCATATTTGATGAATATAATTGATGAAATTTGTCTAATAAGAAACAAAAAGCTTAGGTTAAACTACCACAAGCATTCAAAAGTTTGATTGAATTACAAATAATAAGTTTAAAGTGTATATTGTAGAGACGAAAAAGTAGAAGGTGATTATGTGTGAACGGATATTATATGGAGGGGGATATTATTTATTTATTTTTGTGAACTTTAAGCAGTGATCCATTATTATGCAGTTTTTGTCGAGAAACAAAAAAGTAGTTGACTGTTTGGTCATTAGATTGTACAAATTGAAATATGGTTAGAATGAGCGATCAGCCTTCTCATCGAACTATCAACAATGCTTTGGATTCAAGTATGTATGGACCACTTTCAGTGTATCAGTTCTAATCCCAACTCTGCAACCTTCACCTACTAATGACTTAATAACCTCAACTAATCAATTTAAATGTTACCTTGATAACAATAATGCACCATCGAAATTTGGTTTTCTTTCCAAAATGTACGTATAGTCTGCAAATGTTTGTTTCTTTTGCAGTTATGCTTGTCGGTTTTGCATTGAATTTTCCATTAAAAATCTAATCTAGCTAATGTGGGCAGATGAAAAGCTGATAATTTAGTTTTATGACATAAATTTGTAGATTTTCAAATTTTGTTTAGAACTAAAAAGTAAATTTGACTAGTAGATGTGTATGTAGAGATGGTTTGGATAGTTCGATGCAAATGGATCAGTACAGCAACAATATTCCGGACGCCACAAGGAAACAACTATAAAAAATAGATATACTGTCGAGTATAATAATTCACCAATAACCGCGGCAGAGGAAACCAAAGGCCGTAGTGCCTGAAAGCGTCCTCATGCAGATAGATATAGGTTTTTGGCGGCGTCCACGACCTCTCATACAATTTCGGAAACCAAATAACTATCCCACTGGGGGAAGCCGTAGTCCTTCCTCAATTTCTCAAAGGACGCCCACGAACACTTCGACGGTGGCATGCCAAGGCTGTCGAACCATGATCTGATCTCCATTCCGCCCGAAGAATCTTCTCTTCCTCCTGCACCGCGTCGGCCAAAGCCCATCCAGCGTTATTGGCGGCAACAAAAACTTGTCCACTCCCAGAACACCCCATGGATGAGTCATCAACTTCTTTTTCTCGCTCATAGTCTTCAAGTAGTCGCAGCCCTAGACCATCTTCATTCTTCGGCCTGCAAACATGCTCCCAAGAAATTCTTGCACTGCAAGAGGTTGTGGACTTGTTTTTCTACATGAAAGTAGAACAAAGAGAGTTCACCTTCTTAAAGAAGGTCTTTGGCAAAGAGAAAACCTAGCTCCAAAAATTTGACCATACCATAAATATTAGAGGATATCAGCTGGACACGCCTTACAAATGAAAGAGAGATAGCAGTCCAAGAGTGTATCCTCTCCAAAAACGGTTGAAGCAAATTCATTGATAGATTCTTTGGGTTTAATGGTGTCCCCAAGTATCTAGTAGGAAAGTTCCAAGCACAATCTGATGTGTGTCACTTACAATCTAGCAAACTCATTGATAGATTCTTTGGAATTAATGGTGGCCCCAAGTATGTAGTCGGAAAGTTCCAAACACAATCCGATGTGTGTCACTTAGAATAGAGGCATGAGAGTCCATGTGATATGATACTACTTGATCGAACACTTCAGAAGTAAGGAAATGATAAATTTGATATATTCTGCTCGTGAGAGAAGTGGAGAGAAATTATGAATCGTTAGGTCGCATAAAGCTTGCGGAAGACCTTTGATATTATGTTAGGGTTCTTTGGATATGATGCACCAAAGAGATGAACAAAGTTCAGAAAGAGTTTTTGATAAGAAAGTTGTTGAAATGAAAAGAGCAACTTGTTTAAATAAAAAAGATATGGCTGAATCCTAGGGATTAGAAGTTGATGGGGCTGAGTCTTTATTCAGCACAAATGGGCCTCTTGTATTGTGTAATCCAATTGTCTCACTAAAAACATTAATAGAAAATTTATTGGGACAAAACCACTAAGGGAAAAAGAGTACAAATGGATTATACACCCATTTGGTGAATGCAAGTCTGGACCATTGTGGCCGGACTTAAGTAGTCTCCTTCTTGAGTTTCAATACGCCTAATGAGCCCTCTAATGGCTTGGTTGAAGAGGTTGCTCCTTGATTTTGTCATCGGTTCAACATGTACTTTCAAGATCTCATCTTCCTTCAGCTTACTAGTTTCACTCACGGTAATGTTGGTCGAGCTCAGGATCCAAGTGGAGTCTTCTGGTGTTGCACTTGAATTGCTCGTCAAGTCTGGTGGTCGAGTGTGTTCCTCCAAGCTATCCATTATCATATCATTGTGTATCTATTGAAGTGAAACTCTGACTTTTAAAACCCAACCTTTTTTCAATATCAAAATTGAGCAAGCAGGTCAATAATGCAGCCGATAGAGTCGGCAGAACCATCAAAATAGAAAAAGAGGTCATTGATAAAAAGGTGAGTAATAGTCGGAGATGAGCAAAGAGGGTGATAATGAAAATCCCCTAACACAGCAGCCTTGTCTAAGCTTCTTGATAAGACCTCCATGATCACAATAAAGAGATATGAGGAGATAGGATCACCCTGACGTAGTTGATGTTAGTCAGGTTTTACAATATATCTCTACTGCAAGTGCACAGCAAATCAAGTAGTAATCTAGGGATCGTATCCACAAGGACCAAGTTATCATACTATCAATTCTGAAACTAAACTAGAGCTAAGACGAATAGAAGGTTGGTTGTAAACTGAATTAAAACAAAACTAATGATGAACAATAAATGAATTAAAATACCAAGCTTAGGAAGTTCTTCGAGAAACTAGGGAATTCAAACCAGGAAACTATTCAGGCAACATTTATTTAACAATCTCGACTCAGACATAAATTTATAACCAACCCATGATATACCTTATTTATACCGACTTGTAGCTTACTAATTCACATGTTTTCTTTAGTCTTTGTTGTGTTTTTAGAGTCCTTTTAGGTACAAAATGCAAGGATACTTTGGATTCCAGCTGCTGAGCAAGATTGGAGCTTAACGTTGGATTCTTCCGCTTCGAGATGAAGGATCAATCGGTCAACACTATGATCGATCGATCACAATTTTAAAGGAGAAAAACTACGCTTGATCCATTGATCGACTTCTTATGCTCGACATGATCGACCTCAGCAATCTATATTGATCGCACGATCCACTACACGACCGAGCATTCAGAGATCGATCGGGCTGTTTAA
>OVBA01006060.1:0-18031 GCA_900406435.1 Lepidium aucheri
TTTCTGTGGGTTATATTTAAACCCGTTGATTTCCATGGGGAATGTGTATCCATTGATTTCCGTGGCATAGCCGTTGATTTCCGTGGGATTTATATGAATTCTCGGGTAATTGTAATTTCTTGTGATTGATTTACCCGTTAGATTTTAAAAGCAGATTGATTAAATTCTCGTATATGTAATATATTTTCGAAAAATAACATGGAAGAGCACATAATATAAGAAAATTTATATTCTTAAATATTAGAACTTAATTTATAAAACAATACAAGGTAAATGCCACAACATTACAATATTTTTTAGAACATTAGAACATACTAAATTTCATTTAAAACTCATAAATAAAATAACAATACATGTTTACATAATTAAACTAAATCATATCCATTATCATCCATGTGACGGATAGCCCGAAGCAGTAGTGGCAAACAGTACGGCTCTGTTCTACCTAACATTCCTATAAGTTTCCAACGGCTTTGTAACCTACGAAAACCTATGGCGTGTTATTTATTAAAAAAAAAATTAGCCCACCAGTTTCCGTAGCTTACATGGTCGATGGAAACCAACAGAATTTAATTTCCGTTGGTTTCCATCGGCTATGTAACCTACGGAAACCTATGGCCTCTTATTTTTTTTAAAAAAATTTAGCCCATCGGTTTCCGTAGCTTACAAAGCCGATGAAAATATACAGAAATTAAATTTCGTAGGTTTCCATCGGCTATGTAACCTACAGAAACCTATGGCCTTTTATTTTTTTCAAAAAAATTTAGCCCATCGGTTTCCGTAGGTTACAAAGCCGATGGAAACCAACGGAATTTAATTTCCGTAGGTTTCCATCAGCTATGTAACCTACGGAAATCTATGGCGTCTTATTCCATCAGTTTTGCTAACCTACGGAAACCAATCACTTGACTAACCGACGGACTCCTACGATTTTAAAATTTTAGGTCGATTTCCATCAGTTTTCGCGGAAATAAGTAACCGACTGGAAAAAGCCGTTGGTTTTTCCGTTGGTTTTTACCTTATTTTCTTGTAGTGTGATTTGCATCTCCAACAAATTCGATGTTGGAATTGGGAATATGAAAACTTATCTCCATCAATGATTCTTTTTGTACATTTGTATAATATATAATCAAGAAACCAAGTAGCATATGTACCAGTACCTAACATACACATTACCTAGAGGTTGCATATCTAAAGAAACCAGGTTGCAGTAAGAAGGAGTACCTCAATGTTCACGTGAAACTCGAGTCTGACATAATATTTCCCTTGAAGCTCAGTGTGTGAAACATCAGGTAATGATTTTTCAAAAGCTTGCTTCGCACCAACTGAAAATGTTAGTGTATTTCCTACACAAAGAAACAAAGACATCATGAGTGCTTTCAATTTAGAACCACAACTAATCAATTGGAAGTTTAAACTAACTTAAAAATCAACTAAATAGAGACAGCGATTTTTTTTACTTATAACAAAATTTTAGAAAAATAAATCACACCTTAAGATGATAAAGAACTCACCATTCAAACTCATATATCCCTGATTATGACAACTTACAAATAATTTGTTTCTCTTCAGAAGGATAATCAAAAGAAATTTTCATTTGCTTTGATCTTTTCAAAATCAAGAAAAGCTCTTCTGTGCAGAACTGCAGACTCCATAAACCCTAAATTGAGAGCACCTTCATTTAATAACATAAACATAAACCCAAAATCTCAAAGATAAAGACGGTTCTTTTTGTTGAATTAAGAGAATTCAATCATAAGGGGTCTTAATTAATCTAAAAGCGGTAGAGAGAGTGAAGAAGATGGACGGAGGAAACATACGAGAAAGAGAGTAACCGAGACCTGCAAGAACAAAAAGAAATGAAAAATTGGAAGTAAGCTGACATGGCAGCTAAATATAGAACACTAAAATAGATGAAGTGGATATCTTTAGAGGCCTTAAACTTATACTTTTATAAGTAAAGATTTTGATATGAATAATTTTTTTGGGCATCTTAGAAGTAGAGATCACCACAGATTGTTGGGATGTTGTATCAATGGTTTCCTGTCTAGGGAGGTCACCAACATTTTCTCCTTACCTAGAAGATTATGCAAGACTAATACTGTTTTCAATTTTTCTCTTTACATGTAATCTCTAGGTCTCTTACATAAAAAAAATTGATTATCTACCTCATTGTATTATAGACTCAGCCCAAAAAATATGTTTTTCTCGCCTTGTGGTACTTTCTAATAGAATTTATGAGGTTCACAAACAAAACAAAAAAAAAATTTGAAACTAAACTGAGTGATCTGTAATATAATTAAGGATTAATGATTAATGATTTAGTTATAAAAATTTAAAATTAATTTGGGAAATTTTTAAGACGATAAGAATATAATTAAAAATGAATGATTAGTGTAAATATATTTTAAGTTACATATTTATAAGAAAAAAATTAACTAATATAACCTATTTTATTTTATATATTACTAGGATAATCTTTTTCAAATTACTTATATAACATACTTTTTCAAATATACCAATTTTATCCTTCACTCCAAAAATTCTCATTAATCAAATCACGTTGAATTTCTTTTACTTTCTCTATTTCAATTTTTCTAGAAAAAAAAACTAATTCTCTGTTCTAGTTTTGTTAGGTTACACAATACAAGGTACATGAGTTATCTGCTGCATAATCAGGTTTGTGTTCATTTAATTGTAATGATTCCTAAATAGAATTTGTATTTTCCATTGAATATTGATTAGTATTGAGTTTCCTACTCTTTAATCCATGTTTGATTTCAGTGAATTCAAAGATTGATGTTTTTTCGCAAATATTTCAATCGGTCTTGTTTATACTGTGTCGAACTTTTATATATACTAAGGTAGACCGATCGATTAGTTATTAGATCGATCGGTCTTGTTTTTTTCAGAATAATTCATTGTATTTGTCATGTGATCGGTCTACATGATGTGTCATTGATCAAGAATTATTTTTTTCTCATAGGATGACGACTCAAAAGAGTGACGAGTTAGGATTTCCAAAACGAGTTTTTACTGTTGGTAGAGAGCCGAAATTCAAAAAATATTGATTATCATTGCAAGCATGAGTGGTTAGAAGAAGTTAGTTTTGCCGTTGGTGAGGAAGTGTGGAACAAATAAGAGATTCTGCCTTAGGGGTTGTTGTAAACTTCACTAACAATAAGTTCATGTGGTCTTCAAAGGTTGTGGAGTATATTCTTCAGAAACAGCTTGTGTGTACCAAAAAAACATGAGATATTATGTTTGTATGGTAATATACCTGCTCGATTTTTCATATCGGAGTTTGAAGTCATACCGACTTTGAACTGTATACCTTTTCCTGATGAAAATGAGTTGGATGTAAGTACTAATACTAGAAATGACTTGTTTTGGCAAAAGTTGAAATTACAAGGAAGAAGTCCGTGCAAGAAGGATTTGAAAACTCTGTGTAGAGAAGTAGCTTCTTGGTCTACAGAGGAAAAAACTCGGTTTGCATATTTGTCTATTGTATTAGTCATTTTGGGTTACGATGGTAAGGTGCAACTTAGCCATTCACTAGCGAATATGGTTTTTGATTTGGAAAGTTTTGAAAAGTATATGTGGGGAAGATTAGCATGGAATTGATAGATTCAGTAAAAAGTGTTGTCTATACCGCATCATCATGCACTATTCATGGGTTCATACAAACACTCTAAGTATGGGCGTATTGTGTTGTACCTAATCTTGGTACAAAAACTGGTAGGCCATATCATGCTGATTGTCCGCTTCTTCTAAAATACAGAGGTGCAAAAGGAAAAAAAAGCGTTGACATTCACACAATTGTACTACAGAATGAGGTATTTTTTATTTGTTTTGTTTATTTTTTTGAGCTTATGAATTTTTTAATTTCAATGTTTTTTTTGTTTCGTGGGCATTGTAGAGCAATCTAACTCTTTTAATGAATGATTTGGAACTTGCTGTTTGGGACAATAAACAGACAGACAAAAAAATTGATGTTCTTATCAAAGCCATTATAAAAGATAGTGGTCAGGGATTAGTAATTTGGATTGATGAGGGGTTGTACAGCTTAATATACGACATTCATGATGATAGTGATAATAGTCTTGAAGAAGTGAACATTGTGAAAGAATCAAGTAAACAAAATAAAAAAATGCAAAAAATGGGGGTGGAGAAATAGAAATCGGATGGTTTCGGATTGAGGCTTTTAAATGAGAAGGTTGAGGAATTACAAGCTAAAAATAATGCTCTTGAGGCGGAATTAGACGATCTGAGGAAGAAGATGAATCAATTTGAAGCGATGCAAATATAAATTACTTTTCTTGAGGAAGAGGTGAAGAAGAAAGACTCTGAAATGACACTTTTAAGAATTGATTTCCTTGAGGAAGAAAGCAAAGAAGAAAGATTATAATGAGTTGCTTCTAAGGATTGAAATGCTCGACAAAAATTTGTCGAGTTTGAGAAAGAAGTCGAAGACTGCAGAGGTAGATCACAATTTCTTTTTATGTTATAGTCTCAACTATTAATTTGTAGTTTTAAAGTTTTTTTTCTTTTTTTGATCAATATACAGGATTTTGAAATTCCTTCGCTGAGAGACGAAGATTTAGGTGATGTGCCGACATCCAGAAATCTTGCTGACTTACGTGAAGCGAAAACTGCTTACAAGAAATTGATATCATCTAATGATAAAAGCACAGAATCTGGAAGCTATCCAACTAAAAAAAGGTATGAAGATTTGTCCCAAAAATCTTCCAACGTGAAGATATTTGAGCCTAATTCTTTATTATCTGGGAAATTTAATGAGAAGTCTATGAATGCAATAAAAGCAATGTTTAAAGACAATAACGATAAACACAACAGAGGGAAGAGCACAAGAGTGACAAAACCTGGAACTTCATTAGTAACACCATATAAGGTGTACGACCCTGCTATCGGTGTCACAAATAAACGTTTGAAGCCCACTGCGGGGGTTCAATACAATGTATTTGCACCAGTAGATTCTCAGAAAACTAAGGCTTTGAATGATTGCCTTCTATTAAAGTTGTAAGAACTTTGATCCTGATTGTATGTCTTTAGTTAATGTTTAAAGACCGATTGATATGGTCACTGCACGTTTTTATTTCAAGAAAAGCAAAATACTTGTATCGGTTATTGCGTGGACCAATCGATTAGTATTGTTCTAAAAACATCAGAATTTTTCGTTAATAAGAAATTTAAACAAATATTATTTTTAAACTAATTAAGAATTTTATTAAAAATATGATGCTTGTGTATAATTTAAATATTCGGCTTAAAATTTTTGAATTATTCACAAAACATTTTTGAATGTAGCACGATTATGTCCTCCTTTTTTGCATCTTGAACACACATATTATTTATGTATTTTTTGTGACGATTGTACTTCTTCTAGAATTGTTGCTATTGTTTCTTCCCATGCCTTTTGTTTTCTTAACGTCTTCTCCAAAGCAGATAGATATCTAGATTTTTTTGGTCTTTCTACACTACGTGTTACTTGTGGTGGTTGACATATGAAATTTGATGCAGCTTCTGAAGGCTCTGTATCAACATCTATTGGGTTGATAGATTCTGCATACGCATTGTACCAAAACGACTTTGTGTAATACTCGTCAACGCACGTATCCAAAGATACATTTTTCTGCTTTCCAATAACAGTTAAGGCATGCGCATAAGGTATCTTATTGATATCAAATACACGACAAATACACGTTTTCCAGTCACATAAATAGACAATTAGTTAATTAGTGTTAAGCAATAATAGGATTAATATAAAAAGGGTAAAGCATACCTTTTCCAGATCAACAACACAATTAGGATCGCATCGAGAAACCTGACTATGTTGCCTATCGATGTCTCGCAAAATAAGTGTATTGCCAGTAAGTGATCTTTCAGCCAACGTTGCCTCTACACGAGCTGTGAACAAGGTTTCTAGTTCCCTAGCGAGTTCACGGTATTTCTCAAACCACTCTGCAATCCGCTTGTGCAATTCTTCTAAGAAACAAGCAATAGGATATTCACGAGCACTCCTTAGTATATTATTCAAAGACGCGGTAATATTGCTTGTCATTATGTCATACCTATTCCCAAGAAAATGTGCTCGAGACCATAATCGAACATCAGCTTTGTCCAAATAAGCCCCAAGTCGAGGATCCTGAGTCTTGATGTCATTAAAAATTTCTGTAAATTCAGAAGCTTTGTAGACTTTGATGGATTTTTTAACGAAAAACAACATAGTAGACTTCTTAAATTTGGTGTTATTAGATTCTAGAATATGTGGTACGTACAGATTCCCCATTTGGTATATTTAAACACCTTAATAGATTTTCCAATCGACTTGTGTCTATCAGATATAATTACCAAATTTTCATCGTCACCACAAACCAAATGCAATTTATCAAAAAACCACTCCCATGAAGCATCATTCTCGCAATCACTAAATTCCAAAAGCCAAAGGGAATATCACACCATTACCATCTTGTCCAGCAGCACAGAGCAAAATACCTTTGAACCTTCCTTTCAGATGAGAGCCATTACCATCTTGTCCAGCAGCACAACTCTCCAATTGATTTAGGTGTAGCTTGTCGATGACGATTTCCCCTCTCTGGAACGGAACATGTGTGAGTCCCAATGAATATTCTTATTTTAAATTGATCAGTTTTTCTTATTGTTAATGCTCGAATCTTCCAGGTACATCTTCTTACATGACATCGCAAAACCAGAAACTTTTTAGACGACTTGATAGTTGTGAAATCAAAGTTCCCTAGAATAGTTATGGAACGTAATTTCTTCAGTAACTCATCCTTGTTAGCATATATTTGTCGTTCTTGAATTTCCTCGAAAGCTGGGAGAGTGTTTTGAGTATATTCAAAATTATATGTTTGTTGCTCTTCATGATCTTCGTTTATAGAATAACATGAAGAATCTGAATCACCATTCATGGAACCGATATAATTACCCTCTCCATCAATATCAAAAGTAAAATTTCATGTATCATTAAAACCATAGTCTTCAAGAGCACAACTTTGTGATTGAACTTCACATACTTCGTTTGGAAAAGCATTGTTAGCATCATCTTCATAACTTCCATCAAGTGTACCATTTTCTTCATCGAATTCATTACAATTCTTGTTCCCTACATTGGTAGTGCCACATTTTTCTATGTTTTCATCATAATTCTCGTTCTCCTCATCGATAGTGCCGCTTTTATCGTCATATTCATTACACTCGTCATTCCCCTTATCGATAGTGCCTCTAGTTTCAACATTTTCCTCGCCATCTCTATTAATTTGCACACATATAAAACCATAAAGATTTTAAGTTAATAAATTTTAGTCCGATTGGCGACATATCCGAATCATTTAAAAATATTAGTTCCATAGTTTGGATGCGTTGACTGATCTGAAGATGTATAGACCGATCAATTTGAGTTTTTGCAAAGATGTTATTTGTTCTGCGATATACAGATTGATCGCTCTGCACCCAGATCGATCGGTCTGAACATTGCAGACCAAATAGCTTCTTTGGAAGGACCCAGACCGATCGATCGGTCTACTCATAGGTCGATCGATCTACACATCCAGAAAAAAAAGTCTGCCAGATTTTTGCAGACTTGCACGAAGTCTGCCAGATTTTTGGTAGATTTGCAGGAAGTCTGCCAGATTTTTGATATACTTGCAGGAAATCTACCAGATTTTGGCAGACTTGCAGGAAGTTTGCCAGATTTTTGGCAGACTTGCAGGAAGTCTGTCAGATTTTGGTAAACTTGCATAAAGTCTGTCAGATTTTTGGTAAACTTGTAGGAACTCTGCCAGATTTTTGGTAGACTTGCACGATGTCTACCAGATTTTGGTAGACTTGCATGAACTTTGTAAAAACTAAAAACTTCCAATAACAAAACTCTTAAAGCAGATTATTTGATAGAATTATTACATGAACATTAGTAGGCAATGAATCCTTATTGATAGAACTAAAATCTTCTGTTTCTTTCACCATAATTTAAGAATTTCTAAGAAAAGTGAGAAGCTCTCTTCAGTATATATATTTTTAAGAGGGAAAAGAATATCTTTTTATACACCTAGAATATTAATATTTCTATTTTCGAATAAACTTATTCAAATTTTTCTAGATTACCTACTAACATTTAAAAGGAAAAGTACAACTCATTCTTTTCGTTTGTTTCGGAAAAGGATATAATGGTAGTTAATAATAATAGAGAAAAAAGTGGGTAATATAAGTAATTTTTAAAAAAGTAGGTTATCTAAGTAATTTATAAATCAAAGTAGGTTATCATAATAAATTTTCCTATTTATAATATCAATCAGAGTGTTAAAAATATATGTTGAACAATTCCAAAAGAAACCTTAAATGATTTTTTTAAATCAAAATTTGACATAATTACAAATTAATTATGTCAATTTTCACATGTTACATGTAATTATCTTGTGTGTGTGAGAGTGAGTTATGTGAGATGATGGTTTCCTATTTGCAAAATCTTTTGATAAATCCTAACATATTTTTCTAATTCTTCCCAGTACTTTTGGCTTCACAAAATACGCGATTAATAGAGATTGCATACCCGTTTAGTTGGTTAAGCTATGTACCAAGTGTACAAATCAGCTTTGATACTTTGTATATAAACACACATCAGTTCATTGAATAAGATAACAGAAAATTTCTATAACAAGCTCTTTCTTCTTTAATCGTAATAACGATACTATAATTTTTTGGTTTAGAGTTTGTTATGAGACTTGTCGCTCTTTCATCTGTGGAAGCTTCTCATTGTAGTCTTCTTTATTTACAGTTTGGTTTTTATCAGGCCACATGAGGACCTCTTTAGTAGCTATTTAAAAGTTTAAAATTACACATTTCTACCTAAGAAATGAATTGACTACTACATCTAGGAGATCATTATTACCTTTGATTTCATAACCACCTTCTCTACGATATACCTTCATGAACAGCTAAAACATAAGCAACAAACTCATCGAGCTCGCATCCTTGTTTAGCTCTTTACCTTCAAGGATTCTTTCAAAAAGTTGTTGCACTTTGGATTTTGAAGAGATTCTCGATTTTTTCACACAAATCATAAATCAATTTACATTTTTATCCTTAATTTATTTTGATAACTACAATTAAGATGTGTATTGAAACTAACATTTTAGATGATTTATAGGATTTAAATTTTGATAGATTTGAAAAGATTTTAGGAGATTTTTTGGGGTATTTTATATGATTTTATTTGACTTTTTTTAAGTAAATGATTAGATAGTTTTAGATCAAGTCTCTCCTCTATGAGAGTTTCTCTCTCTCCTCCATAAGAGTTATCTTTTCAACTTTTGTAAATTCAACTATCACTTTTCCTCTCCCCTCACTTAAAATCTTTCAGAAGATTAGTATGGCTTATTTTTCCAGGTTTGAGTATCTCTTCTGACTTGTCCCGGCTACTTTTCCAGAGATTAATCTGTCGGATTCCTTTATTGTAATCTTGTCTTTGAAATTATCTCTTCCTTTCTTCCGGGTTTAATATCGGGTTGTTCTACTTTTATCTTCTCTATTTTTGTTTAAAGTCTTATTTTATTTTCTGTATAATTTAGTTTTGTTGTACCTTTTGTTGCCAATTTCAGAAAATCTTTATACTCTTCCTCTCCGGCGACTCATTTTGGGTCTCTTTCGGACAAAGTCCTAGTCATCTCATTTTTCCGGTTTTATTCCGGTTTCAAATCCGTTTTGTATCGAAATCGCTTATTAGCATCACAAGTTGTTGTTATCATTTTGTCATGTGGAGTTTATCAAGAGTTGTAATTCTTCGTTTGGTCGAAGTTGCTCGGAATTTTGATCTCGCATGTGAGCTTCAATAGTGTTTGATTTTAGATCCAACTATTACGATGATTGGCGGAGGAGATTGTCATCCATTGGATTTGACGAAGAGGAGTAGTATCATCGACAGTGGACTGTGGCGGCTTTGTTTCTTCAATTTTGGAGGATGCATGCCGGCAAGAACGCATGGTCGACACGTGGAGGATAGTTGAAGGCATAATTCCTCATATGCTTAACATGTGGCTTCAGGGTTTGAAATATTTACAGAAGCGTGGTGGTCTGAAGATCTACTTGGGCCTTTGGGCTTTTGTGCATTTATATATCTTGAACTTGTAACCTAATAACTTTATGCTTATGGGTTTCCTTTAATAAAAGTAGTCGACTTTGGGAAAAAGATGGTTTTAGATGATTTTATTGTGAAACTTTATGTGATTCTGTATGATTTATTTTTAAAAGTAAATATTTCGCTCATCTTCTTCGATCTCGAATAGACTGAGGCCAACAAAAATAGATCAAACCATTGTAACATACCTATAGCTTCTTCGTTCTCCAACAGATTCTCTACATCGCTTAATTCCTTTTGACCATTAGTTTAGCAAGAGCACTGGTAAACATCAAACAATTGTAATGTAAATAAAACTTGTATGTCAACATCTCTCAAGCGTTCTTCTCAATGTGATCTTTTAATACACTTTTTACTTGACCCATGAAGGATTAAACATTAACAAAATTTGGAGAATGAATAAACGCTTCACACATTCTCTTTTGGTCCATATAATAGTTATTCTTAATGCATTCTTGACGTGTTGAAAACAAAAGGAAAGCATTAAACCTTACAAATATTCAATCGAAAGTATACCACAAAGAATACTTACTTTCTCTGTCCCCAACTCTTAAAGCATCAACATCGGTGATTACACTACCATCCCTTGCATTATTGATCTGCACAAGCGATCAATATATCACCCAACATAAACAATGCCTGATTCTTTCTTTTTCAAAGTTATTAGATTAAACATTACTACAATCAGAATAGATAAATCACTAAAGACTCTTTATCCTTTAAGACCCTTCTACAAAGAAAATTGACCAAAAGGCTGTAAGTAATCATTACATAACAAGTTTTCCGAATTGGATTTCCACAATTTCAGCAAGAGATGTGACACTAGCTTGATCAGAGACATCAAGCTGATGAAAAAAATGCTTTAATCATGAATCTATGGCTCTTTTTTCACTGTCTTAATAGCTTCAACTCCTATTTTTTCATCTTTATTGGTACGTACATCACTAACATATTAGTAGTGAAGATAGACGTCACGACATAACAAGGATTGTAAGTACGTGAAAGAGAAGCTACTTAATGTGAAACATTATGTACTGCTTTTTAACGTCATCAATGGAAGAATCGAAAGATAGGTTAAGGTGTCACAAATCGAGGAAACGAGAAGATATAGAGTCGATGATCTAAATCATAAATCAGAGACGGGAATGTTGAAAAGTGTCTGAAATCGATGAAACAAGAACCTACAATTGGAGATGAATGTTTCAAAACACATGGAGAAGGGTTTAGTCTCTTCAAACCCACTATTTGATTATGAGGAAGAAGCAACAACTGGTTTTCTTTGTTTTCCTTCGTCATTCTTCTTTGTGTAACAAGAAATTGTGTGACCTTATGTGTTAGCTAGGTGATAACGAAGATGAGTATTTTCTTTTTAAAATCCCATCTAAATAGATGAGTATTTGAGATTTTATTTTTTCAACTTAAAACCTATTCAAAATCTCCTAAAATCAGATAGATTAGTTTTATAAATAAGATTTCTTAAGTTTTGAATAACAAGAGATTTCATATGATTTCGATAAAGTATTGATTCAATAACAAGAGATTGTGTATTACTTTAAATTATTTTATAGAAATGATAAATTAAATAACACAGGATTTCAGAAGGGATTCAAGAATCATCAATTGAAAAACAAATGATTTTAAAAAAAAACTCCAAAATCTACTAAAATTTTGGTTTCAATATACCCGCTTATTGACTTTTTAGCTTTCACATGTACAATTGAAATTGAAAGTTAAATAGATAATTTTCTACAAAAAGTTATATTGATAATTTTTTGTTGATCTTATTATAATTAGATCAATAAGATTCGATTCATCGACAAAACTCATATACTAAAATTTTTTTCCCATCTTACGGGAAAGAAAAAAGAATTTGTAAAGCGATTACTACCCCTGAACAAACATATTCAAAATTGACTGTTTTGTGTAATATATATTTTTGGCTAAAATGACAATTTTTTTAGGAAAGATGAAGTATATGATTTGTCATAGGTACAATACGTTTAAACTTCTGCAGGTCCATTTTTCACTATCAGGTCACAGGTCACCAAGTGAGCTGGAGAGAAAGCAACAGCAAAAATGAACAGAAAAAGAAAAGTCGAGCTTCAAAATTCACAAGTATAAAAACTGTTTCGTGTTTTCTCGAGTATTCACCACCTCGAGATCTGAAATAGGATTTACCTTTTTATTTTCTTCCTCAAAAGTCATGGCTTTGAATAGTTTTATTTCGTCCTCTCAATCTGGGTTTTCTAGTTGACTCATTTCAAGATCTGGCATCCGTCATTTATTTAATAAAAGCTTTCTTCTTTCTATTTATTTATGGGATACTCTTTTGTTCCAGTTGCTCGGAGTAGGTAAAATTTTGGGTGGCTTTACTTGCTTTTCGGCTAAAGCTGAGAGATTTCTTTTCTTCTCTGGCCTTTGGGGATCTGCGCATTTCTCAGAGATTATATGAGAAATGGGACTCTCGAAAGCATGATGCTTGTGTCGTCACTTGCAATATGTTAGGGATTGATTGCTAAAGGCCAAACTATGTCTGTAGAAGCATGGTGCAGGAGGCAGAAGAGTACTACTACTAGCCTATGAGTTCACTGGTACTTGGAATCAAGATGATCGATCAGTTCATCAACTTTGTAATTCGCCCACCTAGGTACTAATCTCTTTTGCTCTCTCAAGTACTAATCTTTTTGCGTTCAACTGAATAGCTGTTGGGTTTCTGACAGAGCTGAGTATGATCCTGATCAGTATTTGTGGGAGAAGGAATTTAGCCTCGGTGGCACAAAGTGTAAAAGACAAGACTTGGAGGCAAGTATGGGCACTAAATGATTGAGATATCTATTTACTTACCTGTCCTCTTCAAATACTAGCTCCTCCTGAGTAGTTTAACCTAACAGGTCTTCTTTTTTTGTACTTTGATAGCTTACAAATTCACGAGGTCACACCTTGCGTTGCAGTCATTATGTTCCCTCATCTTCTGTAGAAGATACGCCTCTCCCCTGTGTTATATACTGTCATGGTAATAGGTATTAGAAACTTGCACTTCTCTTCTAGAACACTGTTTATGACTAGTTGAATAGATAATAAAGAACTTAATTTCTTCACATTGGAATCGACCAGTGGATGTAGGGCTGATGCAAATGAGGCAGTTATGGTTCTCCTTCCATCTAACATTACTGTTTTCACCCTTGACTTCTCGGGGTCTGGCTTATCTGACGGTGATTATGTAAGCCTTGGCTGGCATGAGGTGTGTTTTCGTGTCTTACTTTCATAGGCACCTCCTGTCTTCAGATTATCTAACTTTTTTCTTATTATACTTAAGCTAGAAAGATGATCTTAAGACTGTGGTATCTTACCTGAGAAACAGCAATCAAGTGTCTCGTATTGGACTTTGGGGACGGTCTATGGGTGCAGTTACCAGGTTATCTTCTTATACTAGTTCTCAGTCCCACTCAATTTTGTATTAGTAGTTGTGTTGACTATAGATTCACCAGCTTTCTTAAGGTATATGATCTGAAAATATGTGTCAACTCTCCACATTCCTTGTGTTGTTATCTCCATCATTTAATGAAGAGGGGAGTAAAATGTGCAGCCTTCTTTATGGAGCAGAAGACCCTTCAATTGCTGGAATGGTCTTAGACAGTGCATTCTCAAACTTATTTGATCTGATGATGGAACTAGTCGATGTCTACAAAATCCGACTTCCAAAATTCACAGTATGCTTTCCTGCTCTCTTTTTCCCTAACTTATATTCTTCATAGCATTACGGACTCTGAGCTAATAATAAATGAAGCATAAATTTAAACATAGAAATGAAAAGTTTCGTAGCTGGATGGCTCATAATTTCACATGGCTACAAGTCCAACATAGTTAGTTATACATTTCAATCGATGATACTATTATTCTAGACGTTGTCTTATGGTTGCAGTGAAACTTAATCTCATTTTTCAATTATAGGTTAAAGTGGCAGTGCAGTACATGCGGCGAATTATTCAAAAAAAGGCCAAGTTTAATATTATGGATCTCAATTGTCTTAAGGTCTTATATTACCTCTCCCTATTTTTTCTTCGACATTTGCTTAAGGCTCCAAGTAAGGTAGTATGTTACCATTTTACTGAAGCTTTCGATTTCTGCCTTAGGTTTCGCCCAAGACTTTTATTCCAGCTTTATTTGGGCATGCAAGCGGAGACAAATTCATCCAAGCTCATCACTCTGACCTCATTCTTAAGTGTTATGCGGTAATTACATAATTGCGGCTCTTTCTTATGTCTAAGCAGATTAGTCCTTTTGTCATTTTAATGTACCAATTTTCTGGTAATTCTGTAGGGAGACAAAAATATCATCAAGTTTGATGGTGATCACAACTCATCACGGCCGCAAGTTTATTATGATTCCGTGTTAATATTCTTCTACAATGTTCTACGCCCACCTCAAATATCTTCAGCTTGCTCATCTAAAAGTGAAAGTTATAACAATTTGGGAAATATCGATAGCGTCACTGGTTTGGATGAGGTAATTTGCACTTCATAGTTGGAGCAACGGCAATATCTAGTCAGTGTTGCTGTCTGTAATTTTTCTGCACTTAGGTACTATAGAAAACAGAAATGTCCTAGACATTCTGTTGGAATCACTGAAGAGATAGCTCAATGTATATGGCATTTGAGAAGTCGTGGTGGTCATCTCACACAACATAAATTTTGAATTAGTCTCCATCACAGTTAGCTTGGTGTACGATCACGGACAAGAATCTAACTGCTTGGTTTACTTTGTACTGCCAGAGTTTTCTGTATGAGATCATCTCTGGTCTTCGTTCGGCATGTATAGATGTCGCAAGTTCTTCTTCCGCACCTCCTGCCCCTGTAACCACAAAACCAACAAATGAACTCCTTTCAGAGGCCATGCGCATTACGGATACTGTACATATATATATTCTCTTATTTGCGTGAATTCTGTCTCCGTTGCTTTGATTATGCATTTTGATAATCATTCATTAATGAAACAGGATGACGGGATTGTAGAAGGTGATGGTCACGGCATTGATAACCCTGAAAACTTTGAGGTAACTGGAGCATGTGGAAAACCCACAATAAATGGTGAAGCAGCACCAGTTGTTGAAGAGTATTTGCCTTACGAGCATTAGTCACAGTATGTATTTTGACTGTTATTTGGCAGGGGAAGCCTATTGATCAGTTTGAAGAAGGCTGTTCATTTACAAGCTCTAACAGGGAAAGCTGGGGGAGATGCTCTTCACTAGGAGGCACTGAAGAAGATGAAAGCTTGACCGTTGGCGAGGGAGATCAGGTTGATGTTCTTTAATCTACTTTTCTGGAACAGTTCGATGTTTGGTGAGATGAGGGTTTCATTTCTGACACATACCTTTCAGGTCGAGAGAATTGATGTCAGAAACGCAGAAGAAAAACTACGAGACTCTACTAAAGAAGAAGGAGATGAGAGGAAGGAAAAGAAAATTAAGAAAGGAGGTGAAACAGATGTAAAGAAGCGTAAACGCGATAGATTGGAGGCCTTTAGCAAAAGAATGCGAGATCGCATCATGAACCGAGTAAACTATGGAAGAAATCGTCCATCGTAACGAAAGTTCAAGAAATTGACTCATTCGTTGTACATCTCTCTGACTCTTGTAATGTACACTTTCTGCTTCGACTTGTCAAATGGAACCACATGCAGCCATTACTAGTTTCTACCTCCATCATACGCTAACGACTGTTTCAAACATCATGCAAATTGGCTACATTCCTTAGGTACGCAAAACACATCTTAAATGATTGTCATTCAATCCCAAACCCACAACAACAGTCACCCAATGCCACTCCAAAACGGTTTACAACTATGGAACGAAGCAAAGACTTTTTTGCAAGATCATAAGTTGATAATTTTTACATAATGATATAGATGCCTTTCCCATCTCAACCGTAGCACCTTCCTCCTTGCGAGGTGGATCCATCGCTTCAAGGCTGTGTCCTCGAATATACAACTTTTACTCCACATGACTCATCTGACAAATCAAGCACACCATCTTCAACCTTTTTGCATATTGTTTCAGCTAACTTAATGAATGCCTATCAAAAGTTCAATACTTTTTGTATAGAGAGAACACTAGAGGAAGCATGCGAGTTAAAAGTAAGCTTCAGGATGTACATTTAATAGAATTGTGATGTATCCAAAAAGAATATGAAATCATCAAACGTAACCGACTTACAATAGTATCTATGTGAAAGATCATGAACCAACGGCAATATTAGTTCAAAGATAAGTGATTATTAAGCTTGCTATAATAACAAACAACAATTATACAATTAACTTATATGAACCTTGGATAATGTGAGTCAAATTTGTTCTTATATGAATCAATTTAAAAGATATGTGTGGGTAATGCTTGAGATTATTGTGAATAAACCAATTATTGTATTTAACCAAACAAAACCGATAAAAGTTTACTAAACAAATATCAAACCAATAAAATTGAATATGTACCGGTATCAAATCATACGAATTTGTGCAAAAATGAAATTATTGAATGGACAAACTCTTTAATTAAAGTAACCACCTGAAATATAAATTTGAATTTAAAGAAGACATACGAATTTTACTAATAGGGCTAAATTAACTGATCATTGAACCAAATCATTTCATTTAGAAAACATGTACAACATGTGAAATTGCACAAAAAATATAATACAAACAATTTCCTTTTTAATATTTAGAGACATTTACTCAAATAGCATTAATTTCATCCGATATGACTAGCGGGATACACATCTTTTCAATATTACTAAAATGTTTAGAATTGTCAAAAAACCCTATTAAACCAAAGATTAACTCTCTAATTAACAAAAATGTCATTTTGATTTATTTTAAATCACCATTAAACTTTTTTTTTCTTTTCGCGGTTTTAGTTAAAAATTCAGAATAAAAGAATTTTTTTGTATAAAACTAACAAATAAAAAAAACGGTTTATATTTCATTCTCATAATCTAGTAAAAACCGCATCATATATACAAATTCTCAGTAACACGGCGAGGATTTAGTCTTACGACGCATCTCCATCAGGGTTTTTAGCCGACTTTCCTTACATCGCAGCCCTAATTTGACTCTCTCTACTCAAACGACGGTTCACATTCTGGTAAAAACAAAATATTTGAACAAATTTCATCTATTCCGGCGCCTCGCCTTCAGTCTCCGTCGTTTGCTCTGTCGTTTATCTCCATCGTCGTTCTTCTTCGTTGTTCACCTTGCCGTCTTCCACTTTCGCTTCGTCTCGCATTGACTGTTCAACTTACGCTTTGTGACTTCATATATCATGGTAAGTTCTCTTTTTCTGTTGATTTCTGGTCATATTCGAGTACTATAGTTTTGGATTTCTGGTCCAATTTGAGTTTTGGATATTTAACGGTTGTTTGATAATACAACTGTTTTGCGGCTGATTTGCGAAACTTTATACGGCTGAGTTATGAAAACACGGCTAAATTGTATGGCTGATTTATGGAATTATAATGGCTGAGTTATGAAATCACGGCTGATTTGTGAAGTTCTATGGCTGAGTTATGAAATCACGGCTGATTTGTGAAGTTCCATGGATGAATTGTAATTCTACATGGCTCATTTATGAAATTATAATGGATGAATTATGACTTAAATTTGATTTGTTTGTGTTGTTTAATTATGTTTAGATGTCTACGAAATACCCAAGGCCAATGTACGAAGATGGGAAATCGCCACTGCAGAAGAAAACCTTGAATCACAACTGTCAGCTGGGTTGTTTTGGAGAGGTGAAAAACGCAATTGAGCTTGATACGTGGGAAGCGATAAAGAAAACACGAGTTGGTATCATTCCTCAGCTGGTCG
>OVBA01006061.1:0-18031 GCA_900406435.1 Lepidium aucheri
TTTTCCGGTGAGAATAAAATAAGTAGATGGGGGAATAATGAGGCAACCCTACGTTCTAAACCTGAATAAAATGTTTTTCTCTGTTATTTTTTAGAATTCCAAAATTTTTATAGGTTTAGTCTGGTTTTTATACCAACTACATTTGTTATTATCTCGATTTCAAGGTAAACAATATATTTATTTTTTCGTATACACTAACGCAAAAGTGTCACTATTGAGAAAGACAAAGAAAAAAAGACATGGTTTTTTTTCACATGAAATTCCTCAGAAGAGTAGCACACTTGTTGAAATGTGTGCTCTATTGTGTTTGTATCCTCTCAGTCGTCATTATCACAATGCACCAAGGAAAAAGGAAAAATAAAAACTTATTAGAGATCTTTGATGATGACGATGATTATGGGGAATTGGTGATATAGAGAGTACTAATGAGATAAATGTTAGTGATCCTCTTTGACTTGTCATTTTCACTTCATCTTTTCTTTTCTTCTCTTTTTGCTTTCACTTAAACCTAACCAAAAAACAATTTACGGCTTCTGATGAATTTACCTTTATAATCATACATATATACAATAATGATCATGACGATAGAGTTGTAACAAATGTTCGATTTTAGAGTGTTGACTATGCAAATGATCTTTAGTCAAGTGGCATGTGGTAAGTCCACTAAAAGCAAACTCACTTGTACATTAAGAAATCGATTGTCTAATGGGTCAGCTAATTGTTATCCAATATTAAAAAAGAACAATTTATGATGATTTACCTTTATAATCATACATACATATACAATAATGATCATGACGATAGAGTTGTAACAAATTTTCAACTTAGAGTGTTGAATGTGCATGTTCTTTTTAGTCTAATAATAGGTGGTAAATTTACTAAAGGCAGACATACTTACACATTTAGAAATCGAGTCTCGTTGTCTACATTATATAAGAACTTGGCTAATGAATCGACCAAACAAATACTAAAAAAATAGTGTTGAATGTACATTAGGATGCATCAAACCCTATATACATCATTACGATTGGGGCCATTTAGTATAATGGCTACCTACAACAACGAGCTATATATATAAAAGTATATTCATTGTCAACAATCATGTCGTGAAAACTTAGATCATTGTTAATTATGTTGCGTAGGAGACTAATGAACTATGCATTATAATAAAACCATTTGTGTATATTATTGATAAAGGAAAAATGAATAATAGAAAACGGTTGATTCATCCACACGTAGTGATGATAAAAAGCGTCACATATGTGGTTTTGTATTCATAATCACTATTGTAAAGCATTTTTATTACAGTGTGAAATCAATGAAAAGATTGAAAAAGGGAAAAGTTTTGTTGAGAAACATGAAGTTCTCAAGTTTCAAAGTAATAGAAAGCCATTGGTCAGTGTAAAAAGATTTTGGCAATCTGTCTTAAACACAACATCAAAGATTTTGATCAAAATAATAAGGATTAAAGGGGAAAACAAATGTATAAATAATTTTGGATCACTGATATTTTGAAAGAGTTTACCAATTTTGAGTGGCTTAGCACTCACTAGGAGTGGACAGGGAACAAATATCCAGAAAATTTGCAATATCTGTGATTTGTTCCGTTTGAGCTGAATATTTGATTTTGTGATCCGCTTCAATCGAAATATTTTTGGATATCCGAAAACTCGGATATCTGTTCTTTTTTCAAAGATCCGTGAATAATCTGCCGATCCGTTTTACAAAAATTAATAAAAATAAAATACATAAAAATTACAATAATAGTGTAGAAGTATGAGAAATAGATATTTTATCAATATAAATCTTTAGAAAAATGCAAGTACAAGTTTTAAAAAACTAGTTAAAATAACAACACTCATATTAAATCACATGTAGGAGAATGATAACATTATAAAAATAAAATATTAAACAATAAAAATTAGCTAAATACTATTTTTATTAATTTTCAACCATATAAATATGTACAACACCATTTATATTATAACATATAGATACATGATTAATATTTTAATATATATTTATTGATATACGAATCGGAGCGGATATCCGGTCTTTTTGGAAAATGATATTTGTTATTTCCTTTGTTTTTAACAAATATTATATATTATTATTTGCTTTGCTTCAAAACTTTACGGATATCCGGATCGAAACAAAGCAAATAACGGATTGAATTGAATCTTACGGATTTATTTGCCCACTCCTAACACTCACTCTATTGGTACCAAACATATGAACGAAAAATAGACCGAACCAATAAGAGTTATGCCCCATTAGGTTGGGTCCAGGCTTTGAGTTGTTTCAGTACCAATACCCAATCATCCTCCTAGTCCTTGGTGGTAGTTTTGAAGTTTCCCAAAAGGAGACCAATTGTCATACACCAAAACGTAGTGATGCCACAACTAACTTAGTTAAGGCCACAACATAGTTATTTCTTCTGTAAAAGTGTTTGTGACTTATGAGTTTTATTTTACTTTGGTTCAATTATTGGAGTTGGTAAGGTTCCTTCTTGGCGCAGTATCATCATTATGGTTGTAGCTACATTGTTTTGACCACGTATTACCAACTGAATGTTGCTGGTGGTTCTGATACAGTTAACAATCTCTAGCTCTGCTTCTTCTGTGAAAGAACTTCAAAAGAAGATTATGTAAGGCTCATAGATAAGACGAATTATTGATCAAAGCACTTAACATTAGAATCAAATTAATCAATAATTCTAAGAATAATTTTAACGAAAAATATTAAAACTAAAAACTACATAACTTAAAATCCAGAATGTGAAGTCAAGAGGAATTCTTTGTCCTAAATCTAAAAGAGCTCCCAAAGTGATAAAAAAAAGAGTCTTTGAATCCCTGGATACAATCACACTTAAGACTATAAAAGCTTCACTCTTTTGCAGAATATAAAAACTAAAACTCTAACTATAAACTCAGAAAATGATTATGAACTTACTATGAATAGGAGAAGAGAAGTTGCACTCAAAAATCATTAAACTCAACACCAATTATATAGGATTGATACCAAGTTCTCTTTGGTAAGTTGGAATCCGATTTTAATGAGAAATCTTCTCATAAATGAAAATGATATGCCGTTACTTGACTTCTAGAATGAAGAAGATGAAGACGTTAGGTGGCTATGGATTGTCTGCTTCAATTGAAGCATTTTGGGCTTTATCGACCTATTATATGAAATTGACTTAAACCAAATATTAATCCAATCTTAGTCCACTAAGAAAAGAGTTTGAAATATGTTAAGCTCTTTCAAGTTATGCCTTTTGATCTTTTATTTCTCATTCAACCTTACTTTGATTTTGACATGTAATTACGCTAATTTATAGTGTTTATTACAAGGAATCTAAAGACTCCAAAAAATTATTATTTCATACAAAAATGATATAATAATTGTATGTCAAAAAAAAGTCTCTAAGCTTTGAAGACTTGCCTATTTCTTTGAAGCATTTGCTTGTTGCATATGTCTACATGGAAGAGTTGGTTGCAAGAAATATTGGTTATTTCCGAAAGAAACATGTTGACTTGCAGATATGAAATTTGTCAATTACATGACCTGATGAGAGATATTTGTCTTCGTAAAGCCAAAGAAGAGAATTTCCTACATACTGTTCTTGGTACATCAACTGCAAATTCTGAATCACTTTGTAAATCTCGGAGATTTGCTATTCATTTGTCTGCTGAAACATTTGATGAGGATTTCAACAAAACATAGCCACAGAGAACATTAAGATTATCTCCTTTGACTTCAGAGTTAGAATCAGAGGACAAATTCCAGTTTCAGAAGTTCAATAGAATAACTAAGCTGCAAGGCAGATATGTAAACAGAGCTTAAATGAAACCATAAACATCCAAAGCAACCAAATAATGCAAAGGAAACTCAAAGAAGATGTAAGTGGAGATTGTTTAATTTATTATTGAGGGATATATAGAATTGAGCGAATGTGAAGTCACTCTCTTTACAAGATGTGTATAATTTAGATGCAAATAGAGCAATGTCCAAGGAGAGTAAAAAAAAAAAACCAAAGCAAAACCTTCATTGCCATAATTCAACCGGACAAAAGAGCTTTAACCTCGAGCAAAACGTGCCTGAATCCTCCTCTGAATTTTGGCCCGACAAGATGGACAATCTTCCATAGCTTCCTTCTCATGAAGCTGGTTACATTTAGAGCAAAGAACCTGATGAGCACAAGGCAAAAAAATCACACTCATCTCTTCAGATAAACACATTACACATTCTCTCTCCCTTTTGATTTTCGACTCTGTCCCGTGATTGTTCTCCCACACTTCTGTGGCTGTCATGGCGTTTGCCTTAATGGTTGTGGTGGTATGAGTCACTCCACTCTCATTGCTTCCGTCAATGCCTTTCTTCAATGCAGCTATCTTTAAGCAATCTGATTTGAGTTTCAGCTTTGAGATCTCACTCTCGAGTCTTTTGATGTTCTCTATGTAGTATTTCACATCGTTCTCTGCTTTTGTTTTGATACGTTCTTCTTCTGCTTTTCCAAGTTCTTCCAGTTTCTCTCTTTCTTTCCTTAATGCAGCCGCTTGCGCAACAAAATTTGCCTTTGCTGCCTTTTCTTGTTTCCATGTAGCCTGCAACTAGAATTTCATTAGTTATCTGAATCATGACTTATGTACTTAGCCAACAATCTTTCTCATACCGACTATATCGTCAATCGGAAACATCATTTCTAATCCACATTAATGGATTGATGCAAACAGCACGACACAGTAAGTATATAACTCTCAATGTAAACATATTTTCCTTCCAATTTCTGGAATTCCTTTGAAATAAGGTAACGTATTGAGGAAAAAGCAAAATCTGAATATTGCAGCCAAAAGAATGAAATGATTACCTGAAAAAAAATGCAGACGAAAGGATGTGATCAGTTACTATACAATAACATACAGCTCCGAAGATGAGAAGACCTAAAACGTGCAAAAGCTTTTTGTCTACAAAAAGAGCTAACCTCAATTTGGTTTTGCCGAGTTTTAGCCTTAGCAACTTCTTGCTGCAGCTCTGCCACCTTATCTTTTTGACTCTTCAGCTCTTCCTGCAACAAAATCTTTAGCCCTTCCCACGATTGAGTATTCTTCATTGACCTTTGCACTCTCTCCTTTGCTTCTCTACAGCTCTCTGCAGACTCAGCAGCTCTTATATTAGCAGCTTCCCTCTCTTTCTTTAACAGAGATTGTTCCAGCTCGAGCCTGCGAACTGTGTTGTTAGCTCTTTCGAGCTTGAT
Organism: Lepidium aucheri; assembly: GCA_900406435.1. Taxonomy (NCBI): domain Eukaryota; kingdom Viridiplantae; phylum Streptophyta; class Magnoliopsida; order Brassicales; family Brassicaceae; genus Lepidium; species Lepidium aucheri. The sequence goes on from OVBA01006061.1 coordinate 5,255, forward strand.
GGTTGCGTTATTAAAGGCAGACTCCATTTCAGACCTCCTTTTCATTGTGTTTTCTTCCAAAAGCTGCTTCTCTTTTCTGAACTCTTCTGCCTCTTCTTTCTCTTTCCTCAGTGCCTTAAGTTCTGGTTGGTCCTTAAGAAGTCTACTAGTAGCCTGCTTTACTTTCTGATTAGCCCAGTCAGTCCAAACCTGCAATTCGTTCTGCAGCTCGTTTTTCCGGGGAACTAGCTTTAGAACCAATTCATCTCTCTTATTCCGAGGTACATAGATTCCCAGAGATGCATCATAGGGGATTGCAGCATAGTAATCTGGTGCTGGCTTTATAGCCACAGAAGCCTTTTCTTCCGGCTCAGAACCAGACTTCTTATCTGAATTTACTGGTGCTGGAGCATTAATAGCAGGTAATGCAGTAACATATTCCTTTCCATCTAGCGCAGGTGAATCCGACTTAGTGCTATTACTATTTGAGAGAGTGCTACTACTATCCGCTAAAGGAGCTTTCACAACCTCTGCTGTAATCTTTGATGAAGAATTTTTTGACTGTACAGACACTATATCAGAAGGTGATTTGCCTCTTTTTTCTACAAGGAAACCACCGACTGAGGCAAACTTTGCCGTCTTATAGCCACCGCCTTTGCTATAAGTTCTGATCTTCTCCACGCATGATTTCTGTCTGAGCATGGCAATTTCTTTTTTGGTGCGGCCTTTTCGACAAGATACCGATTTTTCATCAGAAACAGAATTCATGGATGCACTTTTAGTGCCTTCACCGGAAGCAGTGGTAACAGAAAATACCTCTTTTCCTGATTTTGCTCCACTAGCATGAGGATTTTTGGAGTTGCTAACATTTGGAAAGTTCCCAAATTTGACAGGCTCACTCTGGTTGCTTTGAGTATTGGGGGGCTTCAGGTTATTTGAGTCGCTGGATTTTGAAGGATTGCTGTCAGCACTTGGAGATTCTGATGATTTATTTGGACTGAAACCCGAAGAGCCGTCCAATCCATCTCCTTCTACTTCAAATGCTTGCAAAACATTCAAGTCACACATCAACAGCCTCCACATTGCTTCAACTGTTGAAAGTGATGGCCTAACTTCCCTAACAAGACTTATCTTCTCTACCAACGTATAAGCAACAAGCTGTTGTAAATCCTCAAATACATAGTCTCTTGAACCAGCAACTTTTTTTCCATTCTTCAAAAAACTCAAGGTATCATTGACAATATTTGACACGAGGTCATTTCCCCCACAGTAAAGCCTACTGCCTGAAATAGCTTTGAGAACAACATCCTCACTATACCCACAATCCACAATTTGATTCATTGCACTACGGAAGAGGGTAAGCAAATTTGATGATAATAGTTCTTCAAGTTTCAGGGCAAACGGATCATCCCATCCTAAGGAGTCAGACTCCTCCGCTCTCAGCTGCCCGTTCGAGTCACTTTCAATCAAAGTGTTTTGAGATTTCAGTGAATGTAACTCATACCGAGGAAATTCAGTCAAGGAAGCAGCATTTTGTGGAGAAGGATCAGCTAACTTTCTCTTGTTCTTTCTTCCTTTCTCTTGTGGTGGTGACACTGAAGACGTTCCAACTACTCCACCACTGAGAACAACACACTCATTCATCTCTTCTTGCTTCTGAACCATTCAGTAACAATTTCCTGAGATAATCAATGTTTCAAGTTATGCGATACAGAAATAACACAACGAAAATGATTCAAACATCGTATCCAATGTGACAGATACAATAAACACCGAGGAAGCAATGAACATGTATAAACAAGCTTTGAGACAATGCAAACGCACAGAGACGAATCCGAATTTCCAGTAGCAACTTTTAGAAAACACCAATACAATCAGCTTAAAAGCCCAGAAAAGTTAAATAAAATCTCAGAACAAATCACACACAATTCCAAGATTTCTCAAACCTAAAACGTGATTGATTAGCAGCTCAATCGAAATGCAATCGAATCGGGACGAATTAAATCTTTTGATCACAAAAACCAGAAACGAAACGACGGAGTTGTAAACTGACCGGAGACGGCGGAGATGGTGGCAATAAAACCGCGGGAAAAAATTACGATCGGAAATGAATCGATTAGAGAGAAAGAGAGATCAATATGAATATAAGAAGAGTGTTGCAGAGAGCGAGAGAGACTGTGAGGAGAAGAAAGAAAGAGCGTGGCTAGAAGAAGGAGAAGCCGAACAAAATTGATCGTGAGCTTTGTTATTTGGTGACAAAGAGGGTTGGTGCTAGAAATTACTGATTTGCCCTTGAGGGTGTTTTAGTCATTTAAAACTTCTGCTACATTCGTTTTACTATCATCAAAATGAACACAGAATCCAATACAAGAGATAATCTGATCAACAAAGAATATGCTCTAAACTGAAAGTGATCTTCCATTAAAGACACTAACTTTTACTTCAATTCATTGTCTGCATTTAGACCTCTTGTTTATGCAAATTCCTCGTCTTCATCGTCTTCTTCTTCCTCGTATTCAGAATCAGATTCTTCTTCTTCTTCTCTTTCAGGTTGCATCAATGTACTCATGTCAAAAGATGGCGAGTCAGATTCTACTTCTTCTATATCCATTGTGTCGTAGCTCATTCTCTGTTCGAACTTCTCGTCTGAACAGTTAAGCATCCACGCTAATGAACATTTGATTCCCTTCTTGATTATCCTTTTGTGCCTTGGCTTTACAGTGGAGTCAAGTCCATAAGTAAAGAATGCCGGAAAATCCACCAGATCTTGAAGAGGTCTTTTCATTTCCTTTTGGAAGAATTCAAAGCTAAGCTTCATTAGTCCAATGTTCAATGCCAGAACCTGAGGACACCCTTTTACCATTTCCCTCGTTTGATCGATAGCAAATCCACACTTTTTAAGGAAATCAATGTGCTTTAACATAGGAGACTCGTTTAGGCTAACAAACTGAGGCATTCTCTCGATTAAACAGCCGAGATCCTCTGGATTTAGATCAATGGCTGAACAAAGTAGCTTCTTTTGCGTCTCAAGCTTAGGTTTAAGATCAATTCCTATGATTTCAGGATACTGTGCAATAATAGAAGGAAGAAAAGTTTCTCTGACATTGAAATCTTGGAGAGTTTGCACATTGCGTTTCACTGTATCATCCAAATCGAATCCGAGAATGTGAGGCCGCTTCTCTATCAACCTAGCTACAGCCAGTCCAGGAATACCAACACTCTCAAGATATTCTACAAGAGGCTTAATTATTCGAGCTACCCGCATTCCTAAAATCTCAGGATACCGAGTTAAAACACCACCAATCTCCCTCCTAGCTACACCTATACCAACCAAGTACGCGATTGATGTACTCATAGTCCCTTCCAGCTTAAAACCTAACACTTCTGGATACCTCTCAAGCACCCGAGGTACATCGCTTGGTTTAATATCCAGTCCTTGGAGATACTTAACCACCGGTGCAAGATCTATAACAACACTAGCATGAAGAACCTGAGGGTATCTTCTTAGAAACTCAGTGAATGTCGATTTCCTCACACCTAGTTTCCCGAGATAATCTAGAACCGGCACCATGTTCTTCTTCACGCTACAACCAAGAACAAGAGGGTAATTGTTGATATCTTCAATGGTAAGTCCCAACTTGTGAAGAAAATTCACACGCTCCTTCATTACATCAGCTGTTACAGGAAGTTCAAGCCCATCAAGCTCATCAGGAACAATCCCAATTCCACGCAAAAACTCATAAACCTTAGCACGATTAGCAGCTTTCTCTTTATTCATATCTAACAAACTTGGACGACTATACAAAGACTTAGATTCTCTTCCTTTATCCATATCCCTTCCTGAAGAACGAGACCTTTCCCTTTTCGGAGAATTCACAGAACGTGAAGAAAATCTCCGATTCGCAATAGCGCATTTGAGCGTTAGGCCAATTCCAGGTCTCTTCTTGTGGTTGCATAAGTTACCATAAGCGGAATCGGTGAGTGACCGAGACCTAACGGAGAAAAACGATGGTGGCTCAAAGTGAACTAACAAAAACCCAGGCTTTGTAAAGCCACTACAGAACCTAATATTCATTCTTTCCGCAATTTGTGCCTGTAAAAACGAAAGAAGAATAATTGATGACTATAGAGAAGAAAATCATACAAATTTGGGCTAACCCAGAAGCTTCAAAAGGATTATAAGCTCAGAAAACTTGGTAATTTGCTAAAATTCAATCATTCAATTTCAGTGCTAACATCAACGAACCAAATGACATTAACCTCATTAGAAGCAAACCACAGAAACTATGAAATCGAAAACAGCTTATGAGTGAACTTAACAGTAAAATCTCACCGGAAAATGAGGAAAGATATCGGTGAAGCCGAAGGTTTTAGAGGAGCGGGTATGGTTTTTTCGCCGAAAGAATAAAAATTTCCATCACTACAAGTTACTCTCTCACTCCCTGGAAATGATTTATCCGAATTAATTATGCTCTGGTCCTTATTATTTTTATATCTCTCCTTATAGCTCCTTATTATCTGAAATTATCATATTCACCCACAAATCCACGATTACTTTAATACTTAAAGACTGATGAGTAAGTAATAAATTAGAAGATTATAATCATCTAATTTTTTATTCTCTTAGCTATTTTAATAGTTTAGATTAATTAAAGTTAGTATTGGCTAATTAAAGGGGTGATTTATGATTCTTTTAGTAGTATTGGGACTTATAAAAAAAAGGATAAAGATACGGGGCTATTTCGAAGTATTTAGTCTACTAAATAGTTCCGAGACTTCTACAGAGAAAGAAAAAACCCAAACTTCGTTCGACGGAGCATTGAGAAAATGATCGTACTTTCCGGTGGTTCTGTTTCATCATCTCCGATCACCGCCGTCTTCTCCGTTGCGCTTCTTCTGCTATGCTTCTCGGAGACTACTCTAGGAGCTCCTTGTCCGACAGATGGTGAGTCTCGCGTGTTATTTGTCCTACGATAGAATAATGCTCTGACTGCAGATTTCCTTTTGTTTATCTTTGTATCAGTCCATTAGAATGATTGAATCTTAGGTTTTTGTTAGGTCTGAAATCGTTTTGGATGTTATGGTAGAATCAAATGGGTGAAAATGTGTTGAATTTACTATATGATTGATTTCGTCTAGATTGGAAACTAAGAACTCTATCTCTCGGTACCAATTTTTGTTTCAATCTCTTGTGTTCTGACTTCTGATTTTTGGAAATGTTTTCAAGTGCTTTGTAGTGAAATTTGGTTGGTGATATGATACAAATTAGCTGACATTTCATAATTCTGATGTTATTACTGGTTCTTGACTCTTCAATGGTGAATCTAGGCTTGCCAATCGTGAGGAATATTAGTGAACTACCTCAGGATAACTATGGAAGACCAGGTCTTTCCCACATGACTATAGCTGGGTCAGTATTGCACGGAATGAAGGAGGTATGTTCAAAAGTGATAGTGGTTTAAAACTCTGTCCATTGGTATCCTTCTCGTCTTTTTATCTGTGTTTCATGAATCCTTAACCAAAAATTTATGTTTCCATTTAGTTCTTTTTATGGTTGGACTTTTTGCTCACACTTGATAACAGTAACACTGAGTTGTTTCGGATTTTCAGGTTGAAATATGGCTTCAAACATTTGCTCCAGGTTCAGAGACACCAATTCACAGGCACTCCTGTGAAGAGGTTTTTGTTGTTCTAAAGGGCAGTGGTACTCTCTATCTCGCTGAGACGCATGGAAATTTTCCTGGGAAACCAGTTGAATATCCTATCTTTCCTAACAGTACAATTCATATTCCAATAAATGATGCTCATCAGGTATGTCTTTCTACCTCAAATGTCTTTTCAGTTGATTTGGCTCTTGCTTAGACTCGTAAGACTTTGAAAACCAAGTTTGTTAGAGCTTCCATTAACTATAACTTGATCAAGAGCAAAAAAAAGCCTTCATTCAAGGCTGTTGATAACCAACTCAGTTTTGTATGCACAGATGTTACTTTAATTAACATTGAACAGATAAGAGCAGCTATAGTATGTTCCATAAAATTGCTTGTGAGTATTAGATGTTCTCCATGAGTCAGATTCACAGATCAATATTAGAAGAACAGCCTTTTTCGCAAACGTTGTTTATATATCCATATGAATCAGAAATATCGCTTATTCTGCTAAAAACTCATTTGGGTTATCATATGAAATGTGAGAATCATCTACTACTGTTCTTACAGGTCAAGAACACTGGTCATGAGGACCTGCAGGCGTTGGTTATTATATCTCGACCACCTATTAAAGTGTATGTAACATCTATCTCCAAGACTTTGCTTAGAGATGTTATATATGAGCATGTCCTTTCTACTAATCATATGAGAAAATGATCTTTTTCAACAGTTTCAACTACGATGACTGGTTTATGCCACACACTGCTGCGAAGTTGAAGTTTCCTTTCTATTGGGATGAGCAATGCATCCAAGAATCACAAAAGGACGAGCTTTGAAGCAGATTCTGAAGCCAAAACAGAGCTAAATCTTTACATAGTCAAATCAAGTTTTAGTTACTGTACGTAGATTCTGGTTGATTGACATAAATGGTTTTACCACAAAGTATATGAATGTTTAATTTTTAGTATGTCCGAAGTCAAGTGGTCATGAACATTTGTAACTATGCATTTCGTGGTTGAAATAATATACTCAGTGAATGTCAATTTGTCCTTATTTGTCAGTAAAGTTTCAGTATTTGATCCTTATACTTGTTCCTGTAATGCCAAATGATTGCTAAATTTCATAAAGTTGTCACTTAAACCATCCAATCAGAAACACAGTTCTAGAGAATACAGAGAGCTTAAACTGAAGCTTTATGCAGAAAACGAATTACAAATCTCCTCTGAAACGTAAAAACTTTGAACAAAACAAACTAAAAGCTACAAGAAAAGAAAAAAACTCTAAAGACGAGATCCAGATAACTTCTGTTGCACAATGTACCATAGCTTTTGTTCTACAATATTCCTACAGAGCCTATCTGAATCCAAAGAATCATGACTTAAGAGTCAAAGTCAAAAGAGCCACGAGTTAAATCTTTTGGAAGAATCTCAATAATGTCGCGGTTATCAATACCATTCACCCAGAAAGACAGATCTTCATTCAATGCTCGTTGTTTGTGTATGAAGAAATACTCTTCTTGAGGCAGATTTAACTTACCTCTCTTTTGATACTTAACCAAATCGTTCCTCAGTTGTTTCACGTTATCGCACATTTTCACAGTCACCGGAACCATCTTCACTGCAGCTTTACTCTCACCGCAATATGGCATAATGAATAAGACTATCCTCTTTCTCGGGACATTGCTGTTGCTCGTAACATTAACAGACGAATCTTCAATGTTAATGCCTGAGTTTGACGATGAAGCTTGCTCTGTTTGATCCGTCTTAGTCGAATCTTGATGACCATCCTTAATCTCTTCGGTTGCGTTTGACAGTGATTGCTCTGTTGGATCAGTCATAGTTGAATCTTGATGATCGTCCATAGTCTCTTCTCGGTTGAGTTCGACGATGATTGCTAATTTGCTCGGTTTGTTTAGTATTAGGGTTATGATTGGAGAACAGAGGAAGGCGAGAGAGAAAGAGATGATGACTTGTGAAGAAAGTTAACACAAATCAGTTATTATATAGTACTAACGCATCAAATGGGACCTTTTTATGAATCCATGCAAGCCTCATTGGAAAAATCTGAACCGTCAATTGCCAATCTTTTTATTGATTACTAAGAGAATCCAACGGTCAGATTAACATACTCTCAAACAAGAAAACATGAGAAACCTCTTCCTTCAACTCCAAAACAATATCAATGCATGTCTCTTCATTAACATCGCTTGGATCTAAACTTAAGAGGTCTCTGTTGATAATAGAAAGCTAACAGTGCAAATAAAACAAGACATGCGTCATCAGAAGAACTTGTCTAGAAAACAAAACTTGACATACATGTGCTCTTTGTTTTGGAAACATTTTAGGCTTGATCTCACATAACTGTGAATCACAAATAGTATCGATTAACATCCTTATGAGAACTTCAAAACCCATAACTCTAAAGCCTTTTTGTTTACAGATACAATATAAGTTTGCAGGGTGATTTTAATCAGTTAATGTGATGGTTTTTGTTTGAAGAAAGCAAGAGACTTCAATGAAAACACTAAAAGCTGTAAAGAAAAAGGAAACTGCAGAGAGTAGAGTTTGATCAAAAGCTTAGTTTGTTTTTTAGTTTTAAACAATGTAACAATAGGTATTGGTTTATGTATGAGAAGCCAAATTTGGTACAAAGCTGCAAAAGAGAATATAAGCTATGAAGAAAAAGGAGATTACACAAGAGTTTAACGAGACATTCTAGTTCTTAGGATATGTGACCTTTCCACGGAAAATCTCAATCGTATCGCCGGGATCAACAAGGTTCTCTTCAAAAGTTTGATGATCAATCAATACATCTTGTTTGTGTATAAAGAAATATCCTTCTTTAGGCAGATCTAACTCACCCTTCTCTTTCAACTTGGCCAATTTTGTCTTTAGTTCTTCAACATTTTCATCTGCATAAACGTCCACTGGAATCTTCCTGGGCTCCTTCTTATGTGGATCCTCATGAAATGGCTTCACCATTACTGTAAACTTCACCCTCTTCCTCCTCTTCTTTTCAGGCGAATCTGGAGTCATACTGATCCTTCTTTTGACTGAGACTGGCTTTGGAGATTGCTTAGTTTTAATCCCTTTATTCTTGTTTCTGCTGCTGTTTCCAACTGGAACAGGCGGCATATTTTGAGTGCCAAGTAACTCTTGACTTGAACTTAACGTTAGTGATTCACTCTGGTTACTTCTGCTGCTCCCACCAACTGGGACAGGTGGCTGATCTTTAACACCAAAGAACGCTTCATTATAGTTTGGTGGTAGTGAACTATTTGTGATGTTCCTCAATGGCAAATACTGACCGTAATTAACAGACTCAAGTCTTTGAATCTCAGTGATATCACTCAAAGCTTGATCTTGATTGTAAATAGCCTCTAGAAATGAGTTTGAGGGGACTGAAAGTTGCTCGTTTCGGTGAACCGCTTGACTGTTTCTATTCTCCATCATCACCGGAGAGTATTGACTACGAATGTTCTCTTTAGTATTCCCTAACCCAAATCTCTGAATCTCACAGATATCACTTAAAGCTTGATCTTGACAGTAATTGGTCTCTGCACTTGAGTTTGAGGGTACTGAAAATTGCTCATTTCGGTGAAGCACTTGACTGTTTCTACTCTGCATCATCACCGGTGAATCTTGATACTCTAAGAACTCTTCAACTGATTCTGCTGTTAGTAAAGGTGGCTCGGTTTGAGGCAGCACTTGATTGTTACTCCCCTGCAGCATCACCGGCGAGTACTGACCATGAATGTTCTCTTTCCCTAACCCAAATCTTTGAATATTACTGATACCACTCAAAGCTTGATTTTGACTGTAAACAGCTTCTCCAAATGAGTTTGAGGGTACTGAAAGTTGCTCATTTTGGTGTGGTAGTTGACTGTTTCTACCGTCCATCATCATCACCTGCGAGTATTGAATGTTCTCTTTTGTTTGAATCTTACTGATATCACTCAAAAGTTGATCTTGAGTGTAAATGAACTCTCCAATTGAGTTTGAGGGTACTGAAAATTGCTCATTTTGGTAAAGCAGTTGATGGTCTTTTCCCTCCATCATCAACGGCGAATCATTCATCAAGAACTCTTCAAATGATTCTGCTGTGAGTAAAGGTGGCTCGTTTTGAGGCCAAGCTTGAGGGTTGACGAACTGATTAGATCGATTTGAGGGTTCTGTTGGCGATTGCTTGGTTTGATAAGGCAATTGATGATTGTTCTGATTAGGGTTATATTCAGGAGAGATGTCGAGAAGGATACAAGATTTGTTGACGATGTTACATTGCATGATATAAAGATTGTCATGGAGAACCTTGGAGTTGAAGTAAAGGGTTTGTCTGGAAACAGGGATACATCGAATCTTCTCAATCTTCTGTTTCATAGTTAAAATTGTATCCCACATATCAACTCCGATGCTGAACCATACGCCAAACGAAGTATACACAAACACTTCCATGATTGTATCCATGGATGTTTTGAGATTAAAGAAGAGAGTCGAGATTAGTGAAGAAGATACAGAGAGAGATATGTAATCACTTATAAACCCTACTCGATAAATCTTAACCGTCCATTGCTCTCTTTTCTGATTCTTTTGTGTACAATCTTAACCGTCCGTTTCCAGTTAACCTGAAACGTTGACCTGTCTCTGTTCTTTCTCAACTTCTGGTTGCATTTGTTTATTAGGTTTCGAACAATGTATCATAATCTTTGTTTTATGGAGTAAAAAGTATCTTACATTGAACACAGCAAGAGACTTCAAAGACAATAATCAAAACTGTGAGTAGAAAGGAAACTGCAGAAAGTTGAGCTTAGACTAAAAGATCACTTAGTTTATTAGGTTTGAACTATGTAACATTGTGTTATGTCTGATAAGCCAAATTTGATACAGAGTTGCAGAAGAGAATACAAAAGCTTAATGAGAAAATGTGCGAGTCTTTGAAGGTACAGAGCCACCAAGTGTGACCTTTCCACAGAAATAAGGTACTCTTCGAATGTTTGATTATCTGTCAATACATCTTGTTTGTTATCCTTTCTATATTTGGTTCTATAATTCCTTCTTCATGCCCCTCACCATCACCAGAGAATCCTGACCGTGAATGATCTCTTAAGGTTTCATACACTCAAATCTATGAATCTTATTGATATCACTCAAAGCTTAATCTAGTCTATTAATGGTCTCTGCAATTGAGTTTGAGGGTACTGAAAGTTGCTCATTTTGGTGAGGCACTTTACTGTTTCTACCGTCCATCATAGCCTACGAGTAAATGGTCTCTGCAATTGAGTTTGACAGTACTAAAAATAACAATGGAAGGTAACATTTTAAGAGTATATTGCAACAGTAGAACATACTGATGAGAACTTACAAAACCCATAACTCTACAGCCTTTTTGGTTACAGATACAATAATAGTTTGCAGACTGGTTTTAATTAATCAATGTGATCATTGGTTTTAGTTTGAATAAAGCAAGAGACTTCATAGAAAATTACACTGAAAGCTGTAAAGAATAAGGAAACTGCAGAGAATAGAGCTTGATGAAAAGCTTAGTTTGTTTATTAGGACTGAAGAATGTATGAGAAGCGAAATTTGGTTCAGAGCTGCAAAAGAGAAGATAGAGAAGACTACACAAGATTCTAACGAGACATTCGATCATGCGTAGAGTCCTAATATGTGACACTTCCACAGAAAATCTCAATCGTATCACCATGAGCAACAAGGTTTTCTTCGAATGTATATTGATCAGCCAATACATATTGTTTGTGTATAAAGACATACCCTTCTTCAGGCAGATTCAAGTTGCCCAATTTTGCCCTCAGTTCTTCAACTTTTTCGTCTGCATAGACGTTCACTTCAATCTTCCTAGTCTCCTCCTTAAATGGCTGCACCATTACTGTAAACTCCACCCTCTTCCTCCTCTTCCTATCAGGCAAATCTTGAGTGGCACGCAACTGTTGACTCGAATTTGACCTTAGTGAAGCATTCTTGTTACTTCTGTTGCCCTTAACTGGAAACTGCAGAAAATAGAGTTTGAACAGAAGCCTAGTTTGTTCATTAAGTGTAACAATAGGTATGGGAAGCCAAATTTGGCACAGAGCTGCAAAAGAGAAGAAAAAGGAGACAACACAAGACATTGATATGTTACCTTTGTACCGAGAATCTCAAGCATATCAAATGGGGCAACATGGTTCTCATCGAATGTCTGATCATCAATCAATACATGTTGTTTGTTTATGAAGAAATACTCTCCTTCAGGCAAAGTGAACTCACCCAACTGATTCTTATTGGCCAGTATTTCCCTCAGTACTCCAACTTTATCACCTGAATAAACTAGTATTGGATACGTCCTGGTCTCCTGAAATGACTTCACTTCTATTACATTCCTCATCTTACTGTTGCTCGTAACCTTAGAAGGCGAATCTTGAATGTTCTCTTTACCTTTACCTTTCCCTAACCCAGATCTTTGAGTATTATTGATATCACTAATAGCATGATCAAGTCTTTGAATGGCCCCTGCAGTTGAGTTTGATAGTACAGAAAGTTGCTCATGTAGGGGATCAGTCGTAGTTGGATACTGATCTTGAATGTTCTCTTCAGATTGAAACTTACCGATATCTCTCGAAAGTTGATCTTGACTGAACTTGGCCTTTGCAAGTGATTGCTCAGCTTGGTGAATTTTAATGCCTGGTTTTGAAGATGAATATTGGTTGTTCCTCGATGATTGCTTCGTTGGATCAGTCGTAGTTGGATACTGATCTTGACCGTTAATGGCCTCTCCGAATGAGTTTGAGGGTAACGAAAGTTGCTCATTAACTTCTGTTACTAAAGGTGGCTCGGTTTGAGGCAGCACCTGATCGTTACTACCCTGCAGCATCACCTGCGAGTATTGACCGTGAATGTTCTCTGCATCATTGCCTAACCCAAATCTTCGAATATCTCTCAAAGCTTGATCTGGATTGTAACTGGCCTCTCCACTAGGGTTATATTCAGGAGAGATGTCGAGTAGGATACAAGATTCGTTGAAGATGTTACATTGCATGATATAAAGATTGTCATCGAGAACCTCGGAGTTGAAGTAAAGGGTTTGTCTAGAAACAGGGATACGTCGAATCTGTTAAAGATAAGCTTGATGATAAGATCAAGAGATTAGCTTGAAGTGCAAG
>OVBA01006062.1:0-18030 GCA_900406435.1 Lepidium aucheri
AGCAGATAACAAAGATCCTCTTCTGCTCTTTCTTGTCTGCTTCTAACCCTGCCATACTCCCAACCAGATTAATGTAGAGTCTGAGGCTATCAAAAGCTCTTTGGTTGATGATCTGAGAAAGATGAAAAGGCATCCTCTAGTCTGCCCAAGAGTCTAACCTGTTCGTGGAAGAAGAGTTATTAGGAGTGGATGCTACTGGAAAGGTTGAATTGGTAGTTTTCTGATATCAAGGTTGAAGCAAGAGCAACTAGGAACAGAGACTACTTTCTTTCACCGAGAATTGCCTTTGATGCAAAACCATATTCCGATCTTGTTAAGTCTTGAATTGACTTATGATGTCCTGGCTGCCCCTTAAGCCTAGAAGAAGCATGACTCGGGAAGAAATCTCCTGTTGTAGAGGTATATCCGGCCCTTCTACAAACCCTCAACTGCAACTGAGACTCATAATAGGAGCACTATTTTGAAATTAAATTGCTGGTGCCGGTTGGTTAAAAGCATGGGACTGCTTTCAATTGGACAGCTAACTAACAATCGATTCCCCATAAAAAAATAGTTAAGAAACATTGGATTGGATGCCTTTTAAACAAGGAAAGTAAAAACAGCTAAGGTAAGGATTCCCCACATTGAAAGATATCTATTTATTTCTTCTGTTCCCTTTGTCTAATAAGATGGGACTGCAGGGAAGTAAGTGGGAAGTAAGAACACAGTTGTTAGCTTATAGCGGGGAAGAAAGACCTAGCTCGACTGAAAGGAGAGGAAGAGTTTTACATCAACAAGAATTCCCTCTTCGGAGGTGAAAGTCGGGTCATAATTCACTTACTATAAGGAATTTTTACTAAAGGCTATCGTCCTTCTGTATGAATCAGGTGAAAACTCTATCATGGCTTCATGGATCTCCATTGCTTATTATTATGCTTNATATTATGCTTTGTCACGACGAGGAAACAAAAGAAAATCAAATGATGGAACTAGAAAAGTGATCCTGGAAGATTAGAGTAGCCTACCTATTAGTATAAACTAAATATGGAGAAGTGTGAAGTCAAAGCGAAAACTAAAAGAAAGTANTAGCAAGTACTCAAGCTCTCACTCCCTTGTTGGCAGTGCCCCATGCTAGTAATGAACCTATTCATAGATGAAATATGCTCAAAGCAATTTCCGGTACCGAAGGCTTCCTAACTGCTACTAAGATGTGTTTTGTAGGACGAATGCTACTTTTAGGACTCGGTAATGACCAACCCGATAGGGTCAAATCTATCTTATTCTTTATAGGAAAGTCTGCTCATTGGTAGCATGAAAGTGGATAACCAAGGTAGGGTAGGAAAGACTAGGGTTGTTGACCAAGTCAATGTACACTTTCCTTAGTGGATGAAGAGATAACTCTTTCTACCCGTCCGAGATTTCTTTTCTTACGAGATTTTATTTCATAGAATAACTCTTTCACCCGGCAAGTTCCATTGGACCGCTTTGATGGCCATTGCTGGGGCATTCTATCAAGTTAGAGCTGGGGCTTTCTATCAAGTTTTCCTGATCTCTGAGTCCCTAAAGATGCCACCCATAAAGTACTAGCTTTTGACTATAGACATTTCACAGTAAGTCGATAGTGTCCTTAACAGTAAACTACTGGGTGCCCCGGGCAGAAGCTGTGAACGATGGATACTATTGGCGAACTAGAACATATGTCAGCTACAGAGAATATTTCATTATAATCAATGAGAGAATATCCTTTTCCCACCAATCTTGCCTTAAACAGTGGAGAATATGGGAGCAAGCCTACATCGAGCAAGTTGACATTGAGAAATTGTGTGAAATAAATAAAAGGCCCTTTCTAGAGGTTGTCAATCTACGAATTAGTGATCTAAGTATGGTAGTAACCCTGTCTCCATAAAATAAAGTAAGAAGAAGTCAAGACTAAGAGGTTGCTGTCAGCTTCTAGTCTATATTCCTATCCGAGTCCCTTTTTCAGGGATAACCTACCTCTTCCATGGTACTCACCTCCAAACAACTTCTAATTACCCTAAGTAGATCTGTCAATCTCGAGACAATTCTCGCCTAACTAAGTGTACTTTTGAGCCGAGAATTCGCCTGAGAGCACCTTCTACTGCATCCAGTACTGGATATGATGACACCCAACATACCAGAAACGGATGATCTGATTCCATTCACTTGGCTTATATTTAATAGCAGTTGATTTTGGGCAGGAATCTGCAGGTACTTTTTCTAAGTAAGAGATTTTTAATTTTTTGCAAACAAGTCTTTAGAATACCTTTTCCTTTGTACAACTTTCCTTGCTCGAATATAAGGAAAGCAGAAATTGAAGTAGCTAAAGCTAAGGCTTTCTGCTATTCAACCTTGTAAGCAATGTAGAGTTCTTAAGGACTAGTAAGAAAGGAATGCCATTGATTCCTATGGAGGACTGCGTTTTGCGCCCTTTCTTTATCTTTTCTGTCACTTTCATTCTGGAAGTCATTTTCATTTCCATCCACCAGCTCTATCGCTTTTTATATTATCTACTATAAGAGTTGGAAAGCCTTGGCTAAGAAGAATTGAAGTTTTGCACATATCCGCGGGTTCTTCAGTTTGCTTTCTCCCTCATAAAGGAAATACGTATACTATATTCATCCGCTTATTAGGACTCCTTCGTTTGACCTATGCATTCTGTTATCATTTCCAGTTTGACAACCCATGTTTACAATTTGAGGAAGAAACAAACTCTTTCCATTTCATTTTTTTAGGAAAGCAAGTCCCTTCACATCTTTAGGGGCTTGGAGCAGATGAAGCCTTCTTCAGTCCACTTTGGCTCATTATCTTGAGCTCGCTGGCCTCAGACCTGGCTTCTTCTTATGATGTAGTTGTAGAGAAACATGCCACTACACTAGAGATTTGAACATAAATGGACTTTCCCTGGGATTTGTTTACGAAAGGGTAGTTCTTTGAGTCAGTGGATGTTACAATGCATCAATCAGATTCTGACCTGAAAAGAAATGTGATCCTCAAAGCAATCAAAGAGCATCAGTCCCATCGCCGACTTTGATTTGCCGCTCCACCCCTTGATCCCGTTCTTTGATTCAGATATGGAAAGGGGAATTGCAACTGAAAGATTCGCTCATGCATTTCCTTTAGGCAGGAATAGTGAGTTAGTCAATGCCACACAACTCTTTGAATTTTTCTGCAAGGACAAGGGCAAGGGAGTTGAAGAATGCAAATAGGTTCTCTATCGCAACTCTGCTCTTTACTTTAGATAAAGAGGATTCCGCGTGGAAAGATAGATCATCTTATCAACATTCTCTTCCAGCTATCAAGGAGACGAAAAGCAATGTGAAGTAAAATCAACGTTCAAAGTCATGTATAATTAGGGAATGAATGTAGAGTGAGAAAGTTTCGCTAAGGCGCCGTCTAACTTGAGCTCGCTCCCTATGTATGGTCGATATCTTCCCTCTGAAAATGCTGTTCGAACGTCAAGTGGGAATTCGTTCAATTTAAGTTCACTTATCGCTTCTGCTCTCTCTTCTCTCCTCTGTCGATGCAGCTCACTCCGGGGCAAGTTATAGAAAGAAAAGATATCTTGTTCATCTATCTTTTGTTTCTTTATCATTGATTCTATCTATGAATCAAGTCGAATTAGTTTTTGGCCGAAGCCCTGAATAGAATAGATCGTTTTCGCCAACAAAATGAATGCGAAGCCTGTTCCGAATGCTTCTTCGATCCGGAAGTTCTTGCGAAGAGAATAAGATGTTGCTCGCCCTCCCTCTAGCCTTTTTCGCTTAGCTAATCGTCCCTTCCCTTCTAACGGGGGCCAGGCGGCGGCGGGCGCGGGAGGAAAGAACCTAGGAGAAGACGCTCTTAGGTCCTTCTTTTTTTAGTGCAACATAGGAAAGCGCCCTCTTTTTGTCATCTTTGCAGCTTTCCAGATTTGGTATTGAACGCATGGTGTAGGTAGGACCTTCAAATCATGTTTGAGCCTATGTTCAAAAAATACCCATCCCCGTCTGGAAAGAATGCCCGTCAAGTTCTGATAAGGAAGGAACAACCCCGGCGAGGTCAAGAGATTTTCTTTCTTTTGCATCAAAAACGAAGAAGGCCGAGGATGGCCTACGGTGCATGTTATCTGAAGGGAGCACGATTTTTGACCACGGTGCTATGATTGTCGGAGCCTCTCCTCATTCCGCCTGCTGGCCTATTGGGATAGCAGCCTACATGCTTTGCCTGCCCATTATAATATAATCAAAAATTCTGGCTCGGCTTGGGAAAGCGCTGGCAACAATAGAAAGGAAGGGGTTCATGTAGCTGTTGCGTCCGCCCCTCTTCTTAGTCAGCGGGGCAACATGTTCGACATCTACTAGAAAAGAGAGAATCCACTTCAAATAACCACACCTCGGCTAGGCAGCGTGTGGAATGGCCGAGAGCGGACCTTTTAGGATATATAATCCAAGTCTAGAGTGAAGTTACAGGAATAGCCGTCTGATGGAAAAAAATTTTCACGTTCGGTTCAGAGAGCACTTTTTTCGTTGAGAATTCCTCGTTCCCTTTCGTGGCGAATTTAAAACTTGTGGGTCTATTCAATCTCTCGAGCCCCGAATAAAACCCCATCCCCCTCGGACTCCATATTCTTTTTGACTCTATATATATGGGCACCAGATATCTATGAGGGTTCACCCACCCCGGTTACAGCTACATTGCAACAAATCTTCTTTTTCTGTAGCATTGCTTCTATGATCTTAGGAGCACTGGCCGCCATGGCCCAAACGAAAGTCAAAAAACCTCTAGCTTATAGTTCAATTGGACATGTAGGTTATATTCGTTCTGGTTTCTTATGTGGAACCATAGAAGGAATTCAACCACTACTAATTGGTATCTTTATTTATGTAATAATGATGATGGATGCATTCGCCATAGTTTCAGCATTATGGCAAACCCGTGTCAAATATATAGCGGATTTGGGCGCTCTAGCCAAATCGAATCCTATTTCGGCTATTACCTTCTCCATTACTATGTTTACATACGCAGGAATACCCACGTTAGCCGGCTTTTGTTGCAAATTCTATTTGTTCTTCGCGGCTTTGGGTTGTGGGGCTTACTTATAGGTCGCTGGGCGGCTGAAAAGTTGCCACGAATAAGTCAGTTTGGAGGACCGAAGGCAATTCTCCATGCATTGGACATGTAGCTTACCGAATCAATTGCGACACTTATGGAAATGCATTCTATGAAAGATAGGGTCGAGTCTGATACATCAACCGTCTACTCAATATCCTTAGTAGAGGCCACATTCAATATCCTTAGCCCCCCGCTTATGAAACGGCTCTGCTGCAATGGATGGCAGAGGGTCCGTAGTACCCAAAGCAGTGGAGTGATCCAATAGCCGGGAAGAAGCCTAGAACTGCCTATTACTACACCATACTACACTTGGCTCTACACATTTACCGAGCTAACCCTTGTAAAGTGCCTGGCAGAGCTAAGAGGGCTTTAATCCTTATTCCTTATCCCTTTCTTCGCCCAGGCTAACGGGGCCTTACTTATTCAGGGGGGGAGCCTTGAGAAGCACTGTTGAGAAGAAGATCCTAGGCCCCTCTTCATTCTCTACAGGGTTTCTTTCTTCAATATAGTGACAACGAGCAAGGCAGAGATGGAGGAAATCAAAGACGAGAATAAGAAGCCAGTAAACTTCCTTTTTGATCATTTTGTTTGATTGAGGGGGATAGAAAAAATGGACAAAACTTACTCGCATTTCTCATCGAACAAATACAAAAAAGAATCATATTGAAAACTGAAACGTCACCTCTCGTTTCAATCTCGTTCCTCTCCTTACAGTCGAGTTCCTTTGTTCCTATAGACCTCCCTAGAAAAGTGCTCGAGTCATGATTTCACCCTCTCCTTTTCAGTCGAGTTGCTAAAGCACCTCTCGCTATGCTCGAGATCTTTTAACCTTTTAGTCGAGTGCCTTTGGCTCTCTCCCAAGGATAAGGTCTCATTAATTAGTTGATGATGGGTCGAGTTACTGCGTTCCTAACCCAACCCCTTCCTTCTCGGAGCTTTGTATTATAAGTGATCCGAACCTGACCAGAGTGAGCCTCCGATAGAGGCAAGTTGGTGGGCCGTATGATGGGCAACTATATCCGGCGGTTTGGAGAGGACTCAACTGTTATTTAGTATCCCCTTGGTATCGGGGTGGACCCTTTCACTCTATTTTATTATATACGCTTAGTGAAAAGAATGTTTTTTGATACACCTAGGACATGGATTCTATATGAACCAATGGATCGTAATAAGTCGTTACTACTAGCAATGACTTCCTTTTTCATTACTTCATCCTTGCTATACCCCTCTCCTTTGTTCTTAGTTACTCATCAAATGGCACCCAGTTCTTATCTTTAAGTTCGGTCATTGACAAGGTTCAAAGAAAGGGTGGGCCGTCGGTTTGAATCCAATATTATGTACTATTTTTTCAAAAATACGGAATTCACAACTAGAAACGGAAAGGTTTCCGCTCCCCACCATCAACAATAATCAATTCTTAAACAGTAAGCTCACCACTTTCTTGCTCACTCTTTCTTCTTTCCCTTTGGCTAACCTCGCTTGACGGAAGCCTGCTTATTTAGTGACACAACAAAAGAAAGCACATGTTTGTTGGTTGGTTTCACGATTGTCGAAGGCATGTCTAGCCCTGCTCTTTATTCAACCGATGTTATAAAGCTTGAGAAAGAGGAGAAAGCAGCCTTTCAGTAGGAACCTGTTACACCTACACAGATGCCCGACTAGAACGATTTGGCAATGAATTCAATCTTGTATTGGATGCCCAGCCGGAAGTAGCATTAGCAACATTAGAACCCCATATATTCTTTTGTTCTACTTCTCATAATTAGCCTTGTTGCTGGTTTGGAACCCTGAGCAGACTCCGGTAATATTGAATCAGCCAGAAAGAAGGTTTACTCCTCACCTTTGAAATGTAGCTTGAGAAGCTAACATGTTAATACCCTATGTTCTTATTTCACACAATCCAAGAACTTTGGGAAGAAAATTCTGTAGGAAGCTAGCCGAAGATAGGACATTCATTCCTCTAAGACAACGCCTTTACCTACTCAACTACTTGAGCTCATTCGATACTAGGAAAGAACTCATTGGCTACCAGGGCGCTACCAGAACTACTCAGATCAGATAGTCGGCTTCCTAACTCCTTTCATTTATAATAGGAGAAAAGAAAGGTAGAGGAGGATTTCTTGAGAAATCTTGTAGTTGAGGAAGTGGAAAAGTAGCTGGAAAAATATAAAGAAAATGTAATGTCCGAGTTCCCCCAAAGTAACCCTTATATATAAACGCCAAGTTTCTTGAGCAAGGTGAGCACTCAAGTTCTACAGGATGCCGGATTGCCAAATACGGCAGACCTGGTAACTATTCATTTGATGTCAAAGACCAGAAGCTACGCGCAAATTCTCATTGGGTCTTGGTTGTTCTTACCAACGATGTGTATTCATTTAAGTCTTCGGGTAGCACCACTAGATCTTCAACAAGGTGGAAATTCTTGTATTCTCTATGTACATGTTCCTGCGGCTCGGATGAGTATTTTTGTTTACATCGCCACGACTATAAACACTTTCTTGTTCCTATTAACAAAAATCCCCTTTATCTTCGCTCTTCCGGACCCAATGTAGAAGTGGGTGCTTTTTTTACATTGTTTACCTTAGTTACTGGGGGGGGTGTCGGGGTAGACCAATGTGGGGGACCTTTTGGGTGTGGGATGCTCGTTTGACCTCTGTATTCATCTCGTTTCTTATTTACCTGGGTGCACTTCGTTTTCAAAAGCTTCATTTCGAACCGGCTTCTTTTCAAATTCGTGATGGACCAATCGATATACCAATAATAAAGTCTTCAGTCAACTGGTGGAATACATCGCATCAACCTGGGAGCATTAGCCGATCTGGTACATCAATACATGTTCCTATGCCCATTCCAATCTTGTCTAACTTTGCTAACTTCCCCTTCTCAACCCGTATCTTGTTTGTTCTGAAAACACGTCAACCTATTCCATCTTTTCTCGAATCTCCTATAATGGAAGAAATTGAAGCTCGAGAAAGAATACCAAAACCTAGTTCACTCGCTCTCTTTGCATCCATGGCTGAATGGTTAAAGCGTCAAACCTAATAAAGAGGCAAGTACGTAAGATTCCTGCTGGATGCACTTGGAACGTTCAGTTCAATCGCAGCTCACAGAATCGAAAGAGAAAGCTCGGCCTTATAGGTTATGTGAGGTATTTCACTTCCTCAACACTCGTTCAAAACATCCACTCGTTCAAGAGGAAAGAAAAGGTACAAAGGATCTACCTCTCAGGATGGAAAGAAGCAAGAAAGTCTAGAGGGTAAAAATGACCTTGGTCCAACCATAGGAGGACTGATTCAGAAGATTCTATCCTATTCTTCTAAAAAGGAGTTCTCTAACTTAACTGGACTTGAAAGCGGTGGATCAAGCCCCCCCTTTTTCTTTGGCAATGTCCAAGTGAAGTGAAACTCGGGAATGAAGCGAATAGGTCTCAATCGAAGAAAGGTAGCCCTGTTGGGTCTGGGATTGCTTACCTTTCTTTCCTTCTACAGTACGCCTTAGGTGATTCTAAACCTCCAGTCTCAGTCTACTTTTGAATCGATTGCCTACCTATACCGACCCAACTCAACAGGGGTAGGGGCCGTGAACTATGAAAAGCATGCCATGCAGAGAAAAAAGTGCAAAAGCGATTGAACAAAGTCGCTCCGGTCGAAATTGTTAGGATGTAGATGAGGGAGACGACGAAAGCTTTCATTTAAAGGTAAAGGGAAGGGAGGAGGACAAGTAGATCTTATCCTGCATGCAGTAAGTATGAAGAAGAAAGCAAGGTCACTAGCAGGTAAGGGTCTACAATTGCTATGCTTACCATAAATAATTTAAATTGCGCCTATACTCTTTGGAAATTACTGAAAGAGAGGCCTAGGATTGCTCACAGATATGCTTAAAGGAACTTCAGATAAGTGCTGGACATGCTTTGTTGAGGGGCTCAACCAATCAATAGCTTCACTTACTTCCCTAGAATCTTTTGCCTACTTATCGACCACTGACTCCCAGATCAGCTAACAACTCTTTTGAAAGCATATAGATCCCCAATGACAATATCGTCACCCTTGGGACTGGGGGCTATGAGTTGAACTATAACTGCAATCCGTTGACATGGGTACTATTCTTCAGGGACTATCCCACATCAAAGACAACTACTATCTTTTCTGTAAAAGATTGCTGCTTGAAAATAAGTTTGACTCTTCGTACATCAATCCGCTTTCCTTCTGGAATACCACAGCCACTACTTTGATTGAAAAATTAGAACGAATGCTGATGTGTAAGCGGAGACATACTTGGATGTATCAAGCGCTACACACTAACTTCTGCGTCCTTCTTTTGACAGAATCTCCTTACTCCCATCTATTGGAAAATCGACTCAGAGACTCAATAGTTGATAATAGTTGAATAGCTCCTCTGGTACTCTCACTGTCATTCCCGCTTTTTTCTGAACTTCCAGTTCTGAATCCGTAGGACACTTATATGTTCTCATGTATACCTACATGAGATCTTGAACTTGAAACAAAACATCACTCTCCTCTTTCTTTTACCTTTCTCTCTATCTAGGGGCCAAACTCACACTTTCAGGAGCTATAGCATACATGGAGCCAGCAGGGAGAGCCTTCTTGAATAGCAAAAGCCATATGCTTTAGACTAGCTCTGACCTCGATCCTTCTTCGGCGGATCTGTCCTTGCCTCTTTCCTGATACAAATTTTTTTTTTTTATATAGATGCAAAAGTTAGCAATCCAATTTTCCTTCGTAAGAGCACATCTTACATCGCAAACTTTCTCTTTTTATGCCATAAAAAGTAAGGACTCATAGGAGCACATCAGGAATCCAAAACTTTCTCTTTATATACCGATGATTTCTATCAAAATGGCGTCAATCTCACAATGTGGTTTGAGCAATACTATGACCAGCAAAGACTAGAATTCCCTTGTCATGAGGTAGTCTTTGGTTCATGAATTTTTCAGGATTAAACAATGCTAACTCCCTCGCTACTAGCTGCTTCTTAAAGTGTGTTTGACACCCACCAGATCCAATGAAACTCACAAGCTTATCTTCGTCAGTGGAGTTAACTTGATCAATCCACAAACTCAAAACTATACCCATCAGCTTTACCAATAGCAACCAATACGTAAGTAATTCTAGAGACTGCCCTTATTGTTTTATCTAGTTCTGGTTGAACTAGAACTTGATAATTAAGCCTACTATTATACCTCCAACCCCAACACAGGGAAAATTCTAGGGTTCCATAGATGGCAGGCTAGGTTCCCATTTCTTCCTCTTCTTAACCTTCTTTCCCTTCACAGCTCTAATGCCTCGCCAAAGCTCTTTGACGAACTCACTTTTCAGCACAAGTTCCTCCAAGATCAAAGGATGCGAAAAATCAGATCTTATTAACTTCCTGGTGGCTGATCTCGTTGGTCCCACCTTCTCCGCTTGTTTCAGCTCCAAGCGGAAACGTGTTTATGAGGAAGACCCTTGACAATCTAAGATCCTTACCGTCTTCCTGATTTCCTGTAAACCCAATTCATGAAGCTCTCCCATTAGCTTCAGAGCTCTATCACGACTGTAAACCTTCCCTACCCTGTCCCACTGAGCTTGTTCAGGCAATAATCAACCCGGCTCCCACACATGGTTAGCTCTTCCAGGATCGTAAGAGACATTGTTCACAAACATTCATTTTGACTTTCTTAAATTCATAGATACAAAAAATATATATGTTATCCCATATTGACTATCATAAGATCTTTTCCTGTAACTGGTCTTTTCAGCAATCTAATTCATGCTAGAACGAATCAAGGAAAAACTTATGAAGAGACCAGTTACATGAAAAACTAATCCTTAACTTTTTGAGGAATCCTTCATCAGTGGTTGCGAATGACTGATTTTTCTTGCGTTCACTCGCTACACGAGCGCTCTTTAGCGACATACTATTATAACCAAGATCAACCAGAAAATAGAAAATCGGAAAGTAGGAAATCCGAGCTCTAGAACAGAAGGGCAAAGTAGGAAATCAGAAACACATACCATATCTCGTAGAAAGGTCGTGTAGAGCCACCGCTAGATCTAACCTTGGATGAGTGAGCTCTGTCACGCTTCCCTGGTTTTCTTGCCCGAGCCCTATGGTAGTTGTGCTTGCCAAGAAACCTTTTCAGACCGCGAGATTGTCTTGCCCGAGGAGTCGCAAAAGCTACGGATGCAGGAAATCCCTTCTGAGTTGGACCGCTCACCACATGCTCGATGAATTTCCCAAGCGATGGATCTGGGTCTTCCTCAGCTTCAGGATCGGCACATCTCTTCATCGTCGTCATGCGATGGAAAAAAAATCTGTTCCACTCGAGCGAAAATCTGCTTGATCAGCTCTATATCGTTACTATCCAAAACCATTGTCGAAATCGTCGTTGGATACCCATAGTCAGAAGACCGAAGGCTCTGATACCATCTGATAAGACCCGAGATGGATCTTCTCTGTAGAATAGAGAAAGAGATGAAAAGATGGAAGAAATAGGGAGAAAACTTGGCTGATTCGAGATGCCACTCTTCCATCTCTACGTAGCAGCCCCTCTTTCACCGTATAATCAGATTCCAGTTTCTTTCCCTCTCGGGCTTGTTGTAACACAGTTCTTAACTCCGGATCAGCTTCAACTTGAGATAGTAATTCTGCTACATCGAAAGACGGAGGAGGTGCGAATACAAGTTCCAACAGACGCTCAGGTTGCACTCGTCTTGACAATGAATCAGCAGCCTTATTTTTAGTTCCCGGCTTATACTCAGTGAGAAAATCCAAGTCTAACAGTTTGGTAGCCCATCTCTGTTGTTCCTTGGTGACAAACCTCTGTTCCAGCAAGTGCTTTAGACTCTTCTGGTCTATGCGTATCGTGAAACGTTGCTCTGAAAGATAGGATCTCCAACGTTGGACTGCCAAGACTATTGCTAAGAGCTCTCGTTCGTACACTGGTTTCAAGTTTCCCTTTTCAGAAAACCCTTGGCTGAGATACGCAACAGGCCTGTTCCCTTTTAATAAAACAGCTCCAATTCCATTTCTCGATGGGGATCACAAAAGGTAGCTTCAAATCTGGCAAGGCTAGAACAGGAAGCATCTTCACTGCTCCTTTGAGAGCCTTGAAAGCTAGTGCTGCCCTTTCTGTCCATTTGAAACTGTTCTTTTTGAGTAACTCGGTCAACGGTCTCGCAATTTTCCCATAATTCTTAAAGAATCTCCTGTAATACCCCATCAAGCCCAAGAAGCCTCGCAATTCTTTTGTGTTATTTGGTTCTGGCCAACCCAACATTGCTTCTAACTTAGCTGGATCAGCTGACACCCCTTCGCCCGATATAATATGTCCCAAATATGCAATATGTGGTTGTCCAAAAGCACATTTTTTTCTGTTTGCATAAAATTGGTGTTGTTCCCAAATCTGGAGCACCATTCCCAAGTAATTCATGTGTTCCTCCATGCCCTTGCTATAGACTAGTATGTCATCAAAAAATACCAACACAAACTTCCTGGCGGAAAATATCGTTCATCACGGGTTGGAATGTTGCTCGTGCGTTGGTAAGCCCAAATGGCATGACCAGAAACTCATAGTGCCTTTTGTGAGTTTGAAAGGCAGTTTTCTTCACGTTTGTGGCTCGTACACGTATTTTATGGTAACCGGATTTAAGATCGAGTTTGGAGAATATAGAAGCTCCTTGTAACTCTTCCAACAATTCCTCAATCACGGGAATGGGGTACCTGTCTGGTGTCGTGAGCTTGTTTAAGGCTCGGTAATCCATGCGCCGTAGGCCATCCGCCGTCCGAGCAAAATTGGACTTGAATATGGACTAATGCTCGGTTGGATGATCCGTGCTTCTAACATCTCCCTAACCAATTTTTCAATCTTGTCCTTCTGAGTATATGTATGCCGTTAAGGATAGATGTTAACTGGTTCTGTTCCTTCCTTAAGGTTGATAGCATGTTCCCTTCCACGTTTTGGGGGTGATCTTTGTGGCATCTATAACACGTTTTCATGCCATTTCAGCAACTGTTTCACTTGAGCATCCTCTGGAAAATTTGGAGTCATAATTCCTTCTGAAACAATGCGGTGAACTCTATGAGATAAGCCTCACTTCCATCTTTGACTACCCTCTCCATTGAATTGAGAGAGATTTGAGCTCGCACCGGTGACGGATCGCCTGCTTAGGTGACCCACTGATCTTCCCTACGGAAATTCAAGGTCTGTCTTCCCCAATTCATTCTGGTATCACCCAGAGTGGCCAACCACGCATAACCCACCACTATATCCGTGGTTCCAGGAAGAACTCCACACGTATATGCACATCTTGGACTGTTAACTCTACTCTGTTGCATTTCCCGGCACTTGGAACGACTTGAAAATTTCCAATAGAAACCCCAAATCCATGAGTTTCGGTGATTTGCAGACCACACCGATGTGCTAGACTCTCTGCTATGAAATTGCTTGTAGCCCCTGAATCAATTAAAACAATGACTTCTTGTCCTGCAATCTGTCCTCTCATCCTCATGGATATCTTCGTTGTTAAACCTGCCATCGACCACAAAGACAACCAGATTAATTCCTTTACTTCATCCTCATTTGATTCTTCTATCTTTTTCCCTGTTTCAGCTTCATCAGCCTCATCCAACTCATCTCCTTCATCCACAGCCATATACTTGAATTCTCTGCCCTTACATCTGTGACCAGGATTCTACTTGTCACCACAACGAAAACAAAGCCCCTTGGTCCTTCTATCCTGATCAAATGGTTTCCGGTATGGTTCCATTTTACGTTCTAGGATCGGGTGGGCCCGGTGAAGAAGCATTTGATCCCAGAGACGGAATGGGAAATGGAGATGTTGAAGAGGCGGGTTTATTAGTTCTGGTTGGAGGGCTACGAACTCCCTCTCATTGTTCTGCTACTCTTCTCTTCTTTAATGGTTGACCAGGTACTAAAGGTTGATCATCTGTGTTCACCTGGTATGGATATAATTGAAGAGTGGAGGTAAAGGGCTCCTGTCATCCGAGAACGCAAGGCCCACTCCAGATCGATGCCTCTTGTTCAGACCATTTCCGTATACTAAGATTGATGACATAGCGAGAACACCGAGATCACTCCGTAAGAGGGTATTGCAGTGCTTATTGAATTGTCAACAATCCTTTCTTCACATTTGCTAGAAAGAATTTTTAGGGCTTTGGACAGTGAATACCTACTTTTCTCACATCTTGATTTCCGCCTTCTTTGGGAACATAAGAGACTTTGCTGCTCTCCCAGCTTCAACTAAGGTAGTCGCTTAGCTAACTAAAAAAGCATCCTTTAACGAGCACACAACTGTATATTTTTTTTATTTAGATACCCTCAAAGAAAAGGTGAGGAATAGGGCTAGCTAACAAGTAAACGAGAGATGTAAGTGAACGAAGTTGGCATCTTATAGCTAAGCAAGCAAAAAAACAACTTCTCTTTGTTGCGAAGTGAGCCAGGTAAGAAAAGAAGTAATAGAAAGACTCTTAAGTATTATCATATTCTCCTATTTAACTCCCACTTGGGATTCATAAATAAAGGATAGATAAAAGAAACTTCAATGGGCTTCTAATATATTCTTTCTTGACCCCTGATACGTGACCAGGTGAGGAAGGGCGCCCGTCTTTGACAAAGAGACGGGTAAGGCGGTNTGGGTAAGGCGGTTGCAAGACCACCCGTGCGGAGACCATACTCTTAGCGGGGTTGACAGCCTCAACCGAGTACGGTACCACGTTGTCAAGTCCTTGCACTTTCATTCCAGGGAGCACTAAGAAGCAAGGCCGGAATGAGGGTTACATGAGTTAGAAACGATCCTTAATATGGAACAAAAGGCTAGCGCTTCAGCTCTTTCGCTTTCTTTCAATGTCAAGATGAGGAGCGTAGCCGATCTTCTTTTCTCTCTATGCTTAGGAACCACTTTCTTTCTGAAGAGATGGTCGTGATCGTCTTTGGAATAGGCATAAGCGCCATTCTAGTAAATAGATTAATAGAAGGGCAAAGCCTACCATTCATTAGTTGAACCGGTTCCTCTTGGATAAGAACAAGAGTCCAGAAAGAAGGCAGAGTGAACTACTAAGATGACAGAAGTCAGAACTATTGCAAGTGAGGGAATTATCTCTGCTACTGCTAGGTCAAAGCAAAGAAGGTTAAGAGTGAATAAGTAGTTCTGCGGGACTTAGGCTTCCTCTGCTCTCAAGCCATCTCCTAACTCTCGGTCTTTTGGCAAACAAACTTACCGGATTCAAGTGATTGAAACACATGACCCTTTTCCACTTGGGTGACGACATACATAAGGTTTTATGAGCATTCTTGGGTGGTAGAATGGTGTTGGGTGACTATTGAAACAATTGATCTCCAAATTGAAGGTGAACAAGAGTGCTTTAATCGAGCGGAGTAGATTCTCTTACCTATGGGGCCTACAGGCTTACTTTTAGCCATTTCCATTCGATGGAAGTTTCCTTTTTTGGATTTTTCTTTCTTTGTGATTCAGTTTCAGTGGCAGTTACAGTGCCATCTAGTGGAATTCCATTCGGTCTTGCTGAGCTTAGAAAAACGCTCTTTTCTCACCTATGTACTTTGTTACATTAGGAATATCAAAGGGTTGGACCATAGTTTGGAATGCATGTATATATTTGTCGGGAGTGAGCTTAGCTTCCCTTCCCGTGCCTAGCTCTCCTGGTTCAATCCATCGTGAGAAGGAACTGCAATGATTTTGCAGCCTGCCAGGCTGTCGGTTGAGATGGAGGCTCTCGGCGCAAACTGGGTAAAGGACGATGACAACTAGGAGGTGGACTTGGCAGAAGCAATTGTTTGAGGCTATATTCTCTTTGACTCGCTGATAACAAGATTTTTGGTCTATGGAATCAAATCATTGAGGGGTAGTGGTAAGTAGGTGGATGTGTCAAACCAATACTTAGTAAATGCATGTAAACAACTTATCTAGTACTAGATTCTAGTTCAGATAACCTATCGATCTGTCACAAAGATATGTCATATTTCTAACAAGCTCTCAAACTAGCAAAAATGACAAAATACACTACGAGAAAAAATAAAAACATAACAAAATATTCAAAAGCAGAGAATTGATCATAAAACAGAGCAAGATAATGACAATGGATAAAACTAGGATAATAAGCATGAATCTAGAGGATATGAGGTGATTGATCGGCGGTAAACTCACCGATCCAACCTCGCCAAGCTATATAGGGCGATCTCTAGACCGGGACAAGAGAGATCCACCCAATCTCATAGCGAAGACCCCTTTCCGATCCGGCTGATCCATTACGACACTAGCCGCGATCATGCCAGATCAAAAGCCTAAAGTCCAGCCCAATACATCTAATGAATCAATCCACATACTAGATCTCTCCTCGGTGGATCAATACCATGTCTCATATGACACTTGGTCTCCGATTCCCTTAGCGCTAGCTTTAAGTTTCGTCCCAAATCAGATCTCTCTTGATCAGAGAGAGATTGGCTTTAAGCTCAGTCATATGAGAAGAGATCGGATCTATTTCATGTTCGCTAGGGGAGTGGATCAGAAATTTCACCTCCGATCTCCCTATCCTCGAGATCCACAAGGATCTACTCACTTCTTATGATTTGAGAGTAGAGGATCAAAGGAGATTTCATCCTCATAAACATAAACAGAAATAAGAAAATAAACAGCAGAAAGTAAAGATGAAGATCAAATAAACTTAATGCATTAAACTTAAATTAGATTCAACAAAGTACCTTAACAAGCAATAAAGAAAAGCAACAACAAAAATAGAGAGACTTTTTGCTAAAACATCAGATGAATCTATAAAATGATGATTAAAGAGTATTTATAGGGTTATTTGCATAACCCTAATGGTTAAACCGACCTAAGTTGGTCAACTAGAAATCTTCTCCTCGCTGTCACTTGGCGAGCTTGGACACCAAGGAGTGGTCTTTACTCTGTCCTCGCAGGCTGAGGTCGAGTGGAATAGTCCGAGTGTGATAAGTTGGTTCTTCCTCGCGGTAGATAGGTTGAGGTTGGCGACTGGGGTTTCTTTCCGTCGGCGATCCAAGCAATCCTCGCCCTGCAAACCGCGAGGCAGCAATCTGAGTTTGAGCAACTCCTTTTCCTTAGCAGCTGATTCCGATAACTTTATCTCCAATTTAAGCTTCTTTTTGCTCCTTTATGTAGAAAAACTCCAAACTCCAAATGCAAATGCAAAAAGTGCAAACTAACCTAAATGGAACAAAATGCATGGAAAGCCTAGCTAACCGGATGCAAACCAACCTAAAATAGGGCTCTAAAACCGTTAAAAATCACACTCATCAGCTCCCCCAAACTTAGATCTTGCTTGACCTCATGCAAGTACAATGACCTAAGGTGGAAAAACTGAACACACAAATGGTGTAAACTTGTCTAACAAACGGCTTGGCTAGGCTAACCCGTAATCCACATGTGGGCTCTATCACTTTAGAAACCATTAATTAATCATCCTTGAACATAGCATACAACCTATGGATTCTTAAATCTAGGTTGGTCTCTAAAGGTACAAGCCTAATTCCTTATTTCTTTTTGGTGCGTTCCTCAAAAGAGACTAGAGATCAAGATTACATGTTTCGACTTCTCTAAGCTTAGCATGATCATTTTTCAACTTTAAATGGTTCCCTATCATTAAAATTTTACTGCCCGTTTATTCTTTCTTTCTTTTCTTTTTTTTCTTTTTCTTTTCTTTTTCTTTTTATGTGCCCTTTTGGCTTTTTCAAAGTTGGCTTACACAAACATGAGAAGCTGCGGGTTTAACGCATCTTCCCAAGTTTCTCCACCAACCCACATATGGAGTAAGTTAGTGGATATACACGGACGTGGAAGGCTATGGGTTTACGCATCCTCCCAGCCGTTTCACCTGTACCACTTACTCGGTTTATATCTTTTTTGGGCAGCTTAATTTTCACTTAAC
>OVBA01006063.1:0-18027 GCA_900406435.1 Lepidium aucheri
AGATTCGGCTTTCACAATTCCAAATGGTGAAAGTGACAGCACATAACAGTTTTCTTCTCACTCCTATGCCCACATGTGACTTTGACCGCCTCTAAACGGTCGTATTTGAGCTGATTGTAAAGTGTGTTTGGATACACACATTATTTTGAAGTAATTCATGTGTTTGGTTACACACAAACTCATTCCTCCTTTGGTTACGTGTAGTCTTATTTGTGGCTCAAGTAAAGCTTCCTTGACTCACACTTAACATATTTATCTCAATATAGGAGTGATGAGAAAGTTTATTTGCCGACTACTCTTATTGCAATGCTTTGGAGATGAGCCGCTGCAGTTTGTGGCTAAACCAATTAACCCTCGAATTCAAAACCTCTTGGAGATGGCAACACAACTCCCGTGGCAATGGAGGATGGAGACGAGTTTCACTGGGAGAATTATCAACCAACATTACATGCAGTTCATATTCTCTTCTGAAACAGACTTGATCTCTGTACTTCGCCGGTAGCCAATCACATACAACGGGTGGCTTGTCATCTTGCAACGATGGGAACCACGTGCACCAGTAGATTTCCTAACCATAATCCATATGGTTCAAATCCGAGACTTGCCTCTCCACTACGCTACACCGATGACTACTTGTTTGATAGCGAGATCGCTTGGTGATGTTCTTGAAGTGGATGTGCAACACTACTCTTTAACACGTGCATGGATGATAAGAGCTAGGATGAACATCAATGTTTTTGACCGCCTCAAGTTCTTCAATCCCATTGATCTTCAAAATGGAGAAAGAGTTCAAGGTTATTTTTCCAATACAAAGCAGTGACTAATTTCTGCATAACATGTCAAAAACTTACTCCTGAAGCTTCGGTCTGCACGTACATTCCTACATTAACTAGATTACCTCACTCACACACCAACAAGCAACAATGCATAAGGTGACTCCTCATCCTCGCTTTCAAGATAGAAATTCAAGATAATGACGCAGCAGAGGATACTACAACCCAACTCCAGCAAGCAAATTACATAGATCAATCCGTCGCAAACAGGTTAGATGGCCTCACAACACTCTCAGATACTCTCCACAACCTTGCTCAACAAAATAATCAATTTGAGAACTTCTCAGCTGCCTTTGAACTCGACTTGGCAACATTGGTATCATAACAAGAAGTGGAGGTGTTAATGAACAAAGAAACAAAGCATAAAAGGTATCCGGATTTGAGGAAGCAAAACACACACAAAAACTCCTCGATCATTCTAAAAAAGCACACAAAACCCTTTCTTACATGACAAGAGAGGTTATAAATCTCATGTTTGGTCCCTATTATAGTTCCCTGTTTTAAGTTTTCCTTTTGTTGTTGCTCCGTTTTCTACCTTTGTCTCGGCTAAGCCCAAGTATGTGGGCAATTACTAGTACTAGCTTGTAAGTCATGGTTATGTTCCTCATGTAAAAGTGGTTTGGGTAGTTTGAATAGAATCAGTTATAAGGAAACAAAAATCTAGCTTTTTTTAATGTTTTGTTTTGTTGCTATATTATTTGGTCGATCTAATTTGGTTAAGAAAAAAGTAAATTTCAATAAGATGACAATAAATTTTAATCCTTTTAATTATGTATTATAAAAAAATATTCAAAACATGAATAAGTAAAAGACTACTTTAGCACAAGATCAATTTAAGTTATTTACTAAATTAGTTGAGATATGCTTTAAAATAAAATTCGAATCTAATATTTTATTTGACAGTTGAGATTTTTATTAGATATTTAAAATAAATTTAACTAATAAATAGATAAATTTTCTGCTATTTTCAGAGATACCAAGCTAGAAATTTACAGATTTCAAGTTCGAAGATTCCAACCCAAAAACAAATTGAATAACTAATCTTTCTTACTAGATGAAGAAGCGTTACGAGTTGGGAAAAGAAGGTAAATAAGTGTAATTATTGGGATTGTGTAACAGAAATAAAACTAATTATAAGAAACGAATTTGTAAATTAAAAAAGAACATAAAAGTTTCTTGTAATAGAGGTAGAATAAACTTTTTGAGGTTTCTGGTTATTTGATTCGGCAAAATAGTTTGTCGGATAAAAATTTGGCATCCAATGTGGGACCTAGCCGATTAACGAAGCTAGACTCAGGTGAAATTTGCATTTGTGGCGAAAGGCATGCTAGAACACAATTTCAGTAATCCCAGTTTATCAGCCTTGAATTTGAATGAACAACGCGAAAACAATGAATAGGCTCTAATGGACAGACTCTATGGATCCAAAACTACTATTCCGACCCCAGCGCACGAGGAAACAACAATGTATCATTAGAACAAACAATTTCAGATTTACGTAATTTGGTGAGTACCTTAACCGATCAAACGAGACAAAGCGAGAATCAGAGTTAGGATGTGTTATCTCAGCTCCAACAAAGGGAGAACAAGTACCGGGATCAACTCACCAAACTGCGAATGCAAGGTTGGATGAATCACGAGCACATGATTAGATGGTGTCATAAACTCCACAAAATTTACCCGTAGGGATCTCGAGGGGACAACCTACGACATCACGAGATTGAAGGGCCAGTCAAGCTGGATGGGAAAACCTAGTGAAAATCAAACCTAGTAATGCCCGCTTGAAACCAGCAACGCATTTCAGTTGAGACGGAAAAGAGCACTAGAAAAATACAAATTATTTTGAAAAGCTTGCAAAAGCGGAGGCAGCATGCCAAGTCTTGAGAGATGAAATCCAGTGAATGTCACCACCATCAGAGCACATTCCCATCATCGATAAGCCACATGATAGCGCGGGAGAAATCCACAAGCTACAAGAAATGATGGTTACTGTGCAGGGAAATTATGCCAACATAAGGTTCTAGCTGCACTACACACACAATATCCTCAGTTTGGACATTCATAGTGTGATCGAGCAAACTCGACGTACTATGTTTACTAGGCGAATAGAATATGAACACATCAGACACATAGGTAAAATTAGGTTCCCACATTAATTGGGAAATAGAGATCCTTTAGCCCACTTAAAGTGGTTCGGTTTGGCAGCAAGTCGTGTACGTCTAGCGGGTGAGGAGCATGATGCTGGATTTTGCCATTTTTTCTTCTGCAAATCTAATCGGACCTGCCCTTAATTGGTTACCCACCTTTGATAGGGGTCATTCGAAGGTTTTGAGCAGTTTGTTGAGGTGTTTCTGAAGAACTACTTAATATTTATTGAGAATCAAACTACGATTGACAGCTTGCTGAACTAGAAACAAATAAATTCAAGCAACTTTGCGATTACATTCATCAAATCAAAGAGATGAAATTCTGAAGCTTCAATATCATAGTTTATATGGCTCTGCTCACTTTAATGCGAGGAGTCATTTCGCCAAGAATTCACAGTCCATCCGTCCAGTACTTTGGATGATGCCTTACACCATGCTGCTAACTTTTCACTCTTGGATTATCCCATTTGACAATTAGACAAGGAGAACATCTTGAAAGTGCCATCATTTGGACATAAGAAATTGCTGTATAGCAAGGATGGTGGGAGAAAAAGTTGACATTCCTACTCTCTGTGCAATTTCCAAAAAGGCAAAAACCAACGTGTTGATATTACAAACTTCTGCGACTATCATCAGGTTCGCGGTCATTCCCAGAAAGAATTTCGAGTAGTCAAATGGCTGAAGGATCAAGGCAAATAAAAAGTAGGAATATGAAAAATCTCGAAGAACAGAACTGGCGATTGAAAACGTGAACGCAACTGGCAGAGAACAAAGAGGTGAGATAAAGAATAACATGTGGTATAGAAGACATGAGTTAACGTAATAATTGGACATCCACACTTGTATGAAGATATAATGAATTCAATAAAGAATATCCTCGGAAGGTGGAAACTCATCTTGTGAGTTCGGGCTGACAAGCAGTCCAAGCATAAGATAACTTTCCGTAAGAGCTCTTAAACACATTGCACTATGATGCCCTTTTTATACAGCTTGACATTGCTAGTTTGGAATAGCTCGGTCCCTAGTCGATATAAGAAGTTTTGTTGATCTCCTATTTATTATGCTTTCAAAAAATGAGATTCCATGATTCTGAGTTAGTCGGCCAAAAAATGCATGGAGACATGACTATGTCATTGGACATAATTGTACTTCCTGTAATAGTGTCATGAGTCTATTAGGTAACAAGTTTCAACGTAGTAGATCGACCAGCGCCTTTTAACGCCATTCTTGGCTGCCCATGGTTGTACCCCATGAGGACAGTTCCATCCACGTATTACCAATGTATTAAATTTCTAGTGACAAATGGGGTAGGATCGTTCGCAACAGACAAGTTCTTCATATCGCTGCTACCAGAAGAATTTAAGCAAGTCCGAACGTGAACCATGTTGCGCACCATGTTAGGCACCTACGGTCAACAACGAGTCACTCTAGTTATGATGCAAGTTGATCACGTTATCTAGGCCCCAATTTTACTGACATAAGCGTTAACATTAAGTTAAGCTCACACCTGACACTCCTAAGGAAATTAAATCTTTTGTATGCAACAATATGACTATTTTTGCTTGGTCTGCAGAGGATATTGAAAGAATAGACATCGTTTCCACATCGTAGTAGTTACTGATACACAATTAATTTTAACAAGTGCAATATGTCGATATAGCACTTGAGGATCGTATCTATAGAGAGCTTAAAACTAACACACTATAATCATCGAAATTAACATCAAGCTAGAGCAAATCGATTTTAAATTTGAACTATAATTTACTAAACTTAAACTAAAAAAAACAAAATTTAAACAAAGCAATCACGAAGATTAAACCAAATAACACCAAACTCAATATTAAGGCAAACTTAAACAAAACACAAACAATAAATATCAAACTTAGATAATAAAAAAAATGGGTATTTGGTTAGTTAAATGAACAATCTGGAAACACAACCAACTAATGATGCTTAAGATAACAATGATGCTCAACCTAGAACATGAAATAGAATTCTAGATCAACCCATGTCATGGCATTGACCTCTATACTAATCAACCAATTTAGTTAAACTATCATTTGCGAATCAGTCACTGAATCAATAAGCATTAAACAAAAGTTCATTAAGTTCACTATTCACCCTAACTTCATCTCTCAATGGCTATGGAAGAAAAGCTCATAAAAAGGTATTTCGGGAATTTTATTGAACACCTCTCAAGCATGAAACTTCCTAGCATCTAGATTCAGATGGCCAGCTTAAATCTAGCATTAAACTCACCTAAAATGAAGTAATCTAACAACCTAAGCATTAAAAATCAATCATCTAACCCTAGATCACCTAACCATCAACCCATCAAAAAACTACTCACTCAATGCAAACAAGAAATTCAAAACAAAAGATAAAAGATAAACATAATGAAATGGAGATGAGAAAAGATTAAGAGATTCTTCAATAAAGTTCAAAGAATTAATCCAAGAAGATCATCAGAATGGGTCTCTAATATTTATCCTCAAACTCACCCTCAAATATTTTCTAAGTTGCTGAAAAATTATGCTTAGATGTTCTTTTTCTTAAACATAGGGTTTTAAAATACTAAAAACAAATCCGGGTTGATCTGAGACAACCAGGTTGGGTTACGTAAAATAAGATGCGTGCTTGTTAAGTCGAGGTGGTGACAAAATACAAGGTTGATGTGTCATGCATCCAGAGGCCTTGGCTCATGCGTTCCTGGGGTCAGGGTCACCAGGTCAGGCTGGGGTCGTCGTGGTGCTTCTAGAATGTTTCTCGTCATCGTGTTCTAGGTCGGTCTCCTCATGTTGGGTACAAGGTCGACGTCCCAAGCATCCAGAAATTTCCCGTGTGTGTGCTCCATGTCGGGCTTGTCATGTTGGGTCGAGGGTCGACTTCACGAGCATTTGAAGCTTCAAGGTTGGTGTGTTCCTTGGGTCGAGCTCCTCTTGTCGGTTCGCTGGTCGACCCAAAACTCAATCCTCATGTTTCACTTCAGTTCTTCGTATTCCTTTGATCCAATCAAAGTTTTTGCTAATGTGTCCTATCTCAATGTCTCCAAGACGCCAAAGATTGCTCCAATTCACCTGAAAGGGACTCAAAAAAATATGCAACTCGGTTTATCTACAAATTTAAAATGCAAAATAAAAAGAAAAATCATGCTAAAATGATTGAATGACACTTCTGAGTGATGAAAAAGAATCAAAATATGCATGGAAGTCTATGTAAATATGATGCATATAAGTTACACGTTGATTGAACCCATAATTCAGTCAAACAATAGTAGTAGAAGATCGGTTCCGAAACAGCTAGGGCTGTTCGTGATGAGGTGGAAAAAATATTAAAGATCAGGTCAATTTTAAAACTGAAATACCTTAACTGTCAGGCAAATCCAATTGTATTAAAAAAGAAGAATGGCAAGTGGTGAATCTTTGCGGATTTGTATAAGGCGTGCCTTAAGGATAGTTTTCCATTATCCTATGTTGATAGGATGGTCGAGGCCACGGCAGGGCATGACGTACCGTCATTCATGAATGCATTTTCACCAAAAAAATCTCTTACCTTGACAAAAGAATTTCCTATGTCACACAAGAGTAAATTGAGACTATGATAGCCATATGGAGAACAAAAAGCCCTAGGATTCAAATCCAAAAGCCTTTTTTGAATACCTTAATGTTTACCTTTCATATTTGTTCTATTATCATATCTTTGTCCTCGCACATTAGATCAAGATCTAAGGAAATTAGCACATTTTATAAAATTTCAAAAAGTCCTTGTCTGTTGTATCATCTACTCTTAGAAATTTAACAAAAAAATTCTTCTACTTTAAAAGAATCCAATAAAACATCTACAAAACTAATAATTAAAGATATTTGTTCTTGCTAACTAGCATTGGAAGTGCAATCTAATATAACAGAAAAATATTTTGTATTTTTTAGTTTTGTAACTATTTAGATTTAGTTGAAAGAAATCAACAAAAATAACTCATTTTGGATACTATGACTAAGATAATGTTGATGAACAAGACCATTATTAATATGATCAAACATGTTTTATTTCATTATTGGATCAATTTCAACCAATATTTTGATCAAACCCTAAAAGTTATCATTAATATTTTGGTATGTTTTTTCAATTATTCCTCTAATTGCTAAAGTATGTTTTGCAAGATATTATTACAAAATTATGAGGATTTGGAAATGTTTACAGTATAAGTATCACAAATACATATTGATAACAAAAATATCACAATATACTTGTGAAAAATAAGGTAACAATTTTATCACAAATTATTACGAAACTGAGTCACAATAATTCGAAACAAATAAAATTTGTGAAAATAAATTATATATATAACGTTATAATTTATTACTAATATTCATAATCACAATATAATTGTCATAATAGCTCAAAGCTTTTATAGTGGTTGAATAACTACATTCTATTTAGTAACACAACTCAAACAAAAACAATACAATTTTGACCAAGAATTTATGAAATAATTACTCACTACAGAGATCAAATCCAAATATATACATCTACAAAGAAAAACCAAAGTCATGGATAATTATGAAATTATTTCACCTGTGCCATAACAGAGTGTAATTATTTTGTGCATTGTCCTTACCGAAACTGTCACTGTACAATATTAAAGTAATTAATGTAGCTTCCACATTGATTGAAATATAGGTGAAATCTGAAAATAGTGCTCTATATATTCAAAAAATGATTAAAACTTTTTGTTACTCGTTTATTGGAGGAGGATCCAAAATTCTATTTCGGCCTACAAGAATAATCAATAACTAGAAAACTATTAAGTTGTGAACTAGGCTAGAAGTCATCTCGGTTCTCGATTGACAACTCGGAAGGATCCCTATTTGGCGGATCACAAAACGATAAGAAAGACAACTCATTACTAAAGAAAAATGAAGTTTTCCTATTTCCAATAAGGAAGATTACCGAAGATCTAGCAAGAATCTTTCCATTTATTTACGAATCTAAACAAATGAAATCTTTCCTATTTTCAAGGAGTTATAACCGCCTTTATGATTTATAAATAGGGGTGAAAGTCCTTTAAAATGACATCTTGTTTTGGCCACTTTGAGTTCAAAGCAATAAAAATTCAACCCGATCATCTCTAGCTTGAGCAATCTGTTCTCTTCTTTCTGAATTCGATCTGAAACATTGAATGTCTACCCTCTAATTTACTCAGAGCTTTATGGGGAATACTTCGTAGGATTTCATAACCCAAGAGAGGAAAGAGATCGCCAAAAAGCAAGAATGTTGGGAAACACCGCTACCATCTGTTCCCCGAGAGGAAAACTCCTGATCCAACTCAAGAGCAGACAGACCTAGGTCGAGGATCACCTCTGAACTCTGTTTAGACTCAGGAGAACCATCATGAACCAACTCAGGAAGCTACAGAGTTTCCAGGACCTCTGACGGAGCTGCCACCACTCGAGGTGATGATATGAAACTTACTAGCACTGCAAGAAGCAGCAAATAGGAAGAACGCAGAGCGATTCGAGCGTCTCGAATCAAGAGACGGGGCTAGCTGCGACAACTTGCAGCCCACACAACTATCGGAACAAGAAAGTATTTGAATGCGTATAGAGGAATTTGTTTGATTATACTTGAGTCCCCAAGCCTACCAAATTGCGAAGCAAAGCCAGATCCCAACTTAGTTTGTTCCGACACAACCAATTGCAACAACTATGGACACTACGGCTATTTTTAGGATGATGAAAGAGATGAAATTGCAATTCCATCAGGTAACCAGCTCGGCGCTAGAGATTGGGCGGAATCTGGCCCAAGCTCAAAACTTCCCATTCGCTTTGACAATGAGAAGGGTCTCGGTAAACCGTAAACCGAAACTATGATGCCCATCATACGATGGAACAATAGATCCACTGGAAATCATGAGCGCGTTCAATGTTATTATGGGGGGTACGATTTACCACCCGGACCAAGAAGATGCAGCATATTGTCAACTGTTTGCTGAAAACTTGACTGGAGACGCGCTGGTATGGTTCACAAAATGCCAACGGGGTCAATTCAAGGCTTCAATCAACTAGCTGAGGAGTTCATGAAATAGTATGCAATTAAATGTTTATCAAGACACTTCCACGGCCGAGCTGTGATCCTTGAAGCAAGGAGTCGACGAGACTTTGAAGTTGTATCTTGGGCGCTTTTGGAGAATAATGACAGAAGCTAAACTCAATGACAACATGGCCATCTTAGCACTAAGAACCAGAATGGTTAGTGACAAGGTCGTGCGATGAGATCTCTTTGTGAACTGACCAACTATAGTATCAGATGCCTTATGAAGGGAAGCAAGGCATACCGAATACATTGAAGAAAAAAAATTCTCGCAAAAACTCAGAAGGTTCAACGCAAGTCTGGAAAAGAACCAAAAGAGGAATACCAGGAACCAAGACAGCATAGCAATCGGGGAACAGCAAACACAGCTGCAAGATTTCTAGTAAGCGAGACAGTTGGTCTGGCTAGAAAGAAACCTTAGAATAACACTTACAACCGAGACTAGTACTGTGCCTTTCACGATTGGACTGTTCATTCAACCTCAAAGTGTAAACAACTCTAGGAGCTACTCGCTGAAATGTTCAATGGGGGCGAGTTAAGCATCTCAGACAAAGAAACCCAGCGGTTTTAAATGCAGAGATGCAAGAAGGCTGAGTTACGAGAGGCAGCCAGCAAGTCGGCCACTCAAAATAACACTACTAGCGATGGAGCAAAGCGCGTTAAGAATGGACATGTGATTCACGAGCATGAAGATTTAAGGGTGAAAGTAGTTTTCATCATGGAGAGGCCTCCAATCTTGTGATGACACTATACGATCAATCAAGAAATATAAGCGAAAGGCAATAGCTCCAGTTAGTCTCAAATACATGGCTCTGTCGGAAAACTTTACGATAATCAACTTGGAGATATCATTCTACCATGAGGATCTCGAAGAAGTAAGCTTTCCGCACAATGACCCATTCGTCATCAAACTCCAAGTTGCTAATTGCGATGTATCTTGGATACTTATCGATACCAGAACTTCAGTCGATTTAATCTTCAAAGAGACTTTGGATCGAATTGCACTCTCGAATCTCAGGATCAAGCCAGTCGATAGAACCTTGACCATATTTGATGGAAATTCTATACACGCGATAGGAACTATTAAGTTACCAGTTTGAGCAGCTAGAATCACGAGGTGAAAAAAATTATTGGTAATCGACAAACCACCGATTTACAATATGATCGAACATTATGGATTCACGCAATGAAGTAGTCATTTCAAGCTACCATCAGTGTGCGAATATTCCAACTGATAAAGGAACTTACACGCTACGAGGTGATCAGAAGAGGTCAGGAACATGCTTTGTTGCCGAGTTGAAATTACGCAACAAATCCTGCATGACAACAGTGACATCAGTAGTAAAGTAACTTCAGAGCCACCTGCTCTTGATAAGCCAGACCAGTCAATAGTCAAGCTCATCAACATCAACTTAATTGGCTTAGCAAAGTGGGTTAGCATAAGAGTCAACTTGAGCAAGCCGATTCGAGAAAGGTTGATCAAACTTCTCGAACAAAATGTAACAACTTTTGCACAGACGATGAAGGATATGCTCGGAATTGATCCCAGAATAGCGAGTCATTGGTTGAACATCGACCCGACTTACAAGCCAATTAAGCAAAAAAGACAAAAATTA
This sequence comes from Lepidium aucheri, assembly GCA_900406435.1. Taxonomy (NCBI): domain Eukaryota; kingdom Viridiplantae; phylum Streptophyta; class Magnoliopsida; order Brassicales; family Brassicaceae; genus Lepidium; species Lepidium aucheri. Next base: position 10,687 of record OVBA01006063.1, read on the forward strand.
TGGCCCGCAAGGACAAAAGTTGTGATCAAAGAGGTCAAGAAGCTTACTAATGCGGGATCTATTGTTGCAGTATAATATCCCGAATGTTTAGCCAACCCGTTCAGAGTACCAATGAAGACCGATAAGTGGCGAGTCTGTGTGTATTTCACCAACTTCAACAAGGCCTGTCCAAAGGATAGATTTCCTTTACCATACACCGTTCAAATCGTAAAGGCAACAGCAGGGAATGAGCTGTTCTCGTTCATGGACGCATTCTCAGGATACAATCATATCAGAATGCACCCCAACAATATGGGGAAGACTTTGTTCATAACCAAGCAAGGGACGTATTGCTACAAAGTCATGCCCTTCAGTCTCAAGAACGCAGGAGCTACTTAGGAGTGACTCATCAACAAAACTTTCGCCAAGCAACTCGTCCAGACAATAGAGGTCTACATAGACGACATGCTAGTTAAGTCTCTGAAGGATGAAGATCACTTCGATCACCTGGCTATTTGTTTCAAAATGCTGAACAAATACCAAATGAAGCTCAACCCGGCTAAATGCACTTTTGGAGTTACATCGGGAGAGTTTCTTGGCTACATCGTCTCCCAAAGGGGGATTGAAGCAAATCCAAAGCAGGTGAAGGTAGTATAGGACTTACCATCACGAAAGAACAAACGGGAAGTCCAAACGCTAACATATTGAATTGTTGCATTGAACCAATTCATCTCTCGGTCAACGGAGAAATGTCTCCTATTTTACAAACTCTTATAAGGAAATAAGAGCTTCAAATGGGATGAAAAAGTAATTATCAACTCCACCGATTCTATTGAAACCTGAAGATGGAGAGCAACTTTACTTGTACATCATGGTTTCATCATCGGCGGTAAGCAGCATACTCGCGCGGAAAGATAGAGGAATTCAACATCCGATTTTCTATACGAGTAAGTCTCTTGACGGAGCCAAATCCCAATACCCAACACTATAGAAACTCAATTGGCAGTTGTAACCTCGAAAAGAATGATACGATCGTATTTCCAGTCTCACACAGTTATCGTACTGACTAATCACCCGCTATAAACAATCCTACAACATCCAAATCAGTCATAAAGGTTAAATAAATGGGTCATAGTACTCAGCGAGTATGACGTTGAATTCAAAGGAAGAACCAGCACCAAATCGCAAGTTCTGGCGGACGTTCTAATAGAATTATCCTCCAAATTGGAGCCATTAGAAGCAGACGAGTCTCCTCAAGTTTAGAACTCTTTGTTAATGGATCATCCTCTCAACATGGATCCGGAGTCAGAATTCGATTAGAAACCCAAACAGGCAAAATATTAGAGCAATCATTCTGACTAGCTTTCCTAGCCTCAAACAATGAGGCTGAGTACGAGGCACTGATCAAAGGAATTTGACTTGCAAAAGAAGTCGGAGCTTCTAAACTCGTATGTTACTACAATTCTCAGCTAGTCATTAACCAAGTCAAAGGCGGCTATGACACGAAAAATGAACAAATAAAAGCATAATTGAAAGTTGTAATGGAATTATTGAAAGACTTGAGAATCAAGATCACAAAGATTTCCCGGACAGAAAATACTTCAGCAGAAGCATTGGGGACCTTGGCTTCAACAACTGATCTCATTCAAAGACGGGTTATCCCAGTAGAAAGTATCTATCGTCCAAGTATTCAATTACCAAAGGACAATTGTATTGTCATCTCGGAAATCACAGACTCGGGAGGAGATCCCAGTATGGAAATGGTCGACCTTCCTCAAGTCAACAAACAGACAATCGATTGGAAAGATGAAATACTTGCGTATATACTATATGGTGAAACACCAGAAGATCGATGACAGCTCGAAGGCTCAAGGCCAAGAGTGCTTTCTACACACAAGTCGATGGTAAACTATATCGCCAAAATGCAAATGGAACGTTGCTTACCTATATTCATGGCAACGAAATGAGGAAAGTTATGCATGAGAGCCACGATGGAGCCAGATAAAACCACACTAGCAAGCGATCACTCGTGCATAAGATCCGATCTCTCAGATACTATTAGCCGACTATGGCTCAAGATTGTCAGAAATACGCGCCTAAGTGTGATAAGTGTGAGCATCACTGGCACATAATACACGCTCTGACTGACAATTTAACCTTGTCAATTATGCCTTACCCGTTCATGTGATGGGTAATAGACATAATAGAGCTTCTACCATCATCTCGGCAAAAGAGATTCATGCTCGTTATGACAGACTACTTCTCCAAATGGGTTGAAGCTGAAGCTTATTCTCACATAAAGGATAAGGATGTAGTCAAGTTTATTTGGAAGAATATCATTTGTCACCATGGTTTACCCTATGAAATCATCACGGATAATGGTTCTCAATTCACCTCAGCAAAGTTCATCAACTTTTGTGCTAGGTAAAACATCCGAGTTAGTCACTCCACACCTTGAAACCCACAAGGTAACGAGCAACCAGAATCTACTAAAAAGCTCATCTTGGATGGAATTAAGAAAAGACTAGAGGAGAAGAAGGGGCATTGGGCTGACGCGTTAGGCGGGGTACTTTGGTCTCATCATACTACACCAAGATGTTCGACCGACCGCACTTCCTTCTCTCTATCTCACGGAATAGAAGTACTTGCCCCCGCATAGTCCACCATCCCCACTTTGCGCAGAATCTATTCTCCTAAAAACAACGAGTCTAACTACCAAGCTATGGAAACAAGCATTAACGACTTGGAAGAACAAAGAGACGAAGCGTTACTCCGCGTGCAAAATTACCAACAACAAGCCGCAAAGTATTATAACAAGAAAGTACAAGGGCGGCACTTTGTCGAGGGAGATCTCATGTTGCGAATAGCGTTTGAGAACACAGCCGAACTAAACAATGGAAAGCTTGGCGCTAACTGGGAAGGACCATACATAATTTGCAAAGTTGTGAAACAGGACGTGTACGAGATCACAACAATAGAAGGAGAGATGGTTTCACGGAGCTGGAATTCCATCAACTTGAAGTGGTACTATTACTGAAGCTACGCCAACTCTGCGTCTATTATGCATCAACTGATGCCCGTCTAATCTATTAATCATGTAATGAGAACTACGTTTTGGCTTGATCCCGTCTAGGGTACGTAGGCAGCCTTCGAGTACAGCTATAACTATATAAAAAGTTTATAAGTCGCAAACTCGGCGGTCCAAAAAAAAGAAATATCAATACATATTTCTAAAGAAATATTTTGATTTCTGAAAGTACTGAGTTACTCGCCAAGTTCTTTCAATTATTATAGGATCTAACTTTTGCATCTAAAAGACGAGTCTTAAAATCTCGCCGAGTAAACCTCGAAAAACTTTTACAAAAGCCGAGTCTTCAAATCTCGCCGAGTAAATCTCACAAAACTTTTACAAAAACCGAGTCTTAAAATCATGCCGAGTAAACCTCGCAAAACTTTTTACAAAACTAAAGCTTAATAAGCCAAGAATTAAAATCTCGCATATCTAAAATCCGAGTCTTAAAACCTCGTAAATATCATGCCAAGATTAATTTCTCACAAAGATGTCGAGACCAAGTTCTCACAATTAAGCCGAGATCAATTTCTCACAATTATGCCGAGATTAATTTTTTGATTTATGCCAAGATTAATTTCTCACAAACATGCTGAGATCAAGTTTTCACAATTACGCCGAGATCAATTTCTTACTATTTTACCGAGATTAATTTCTTGATTTATGCCGAGATTAATTTCTCACAAACATGCCAGGATTAATTTTTCCAAAATTATGCAGAGATCAAGTTCTCGCAATACCGAGATAAATTTCTCGTAATTACGCTAAGATTAAATTCTCACCAAGACAAAACCTAGTTTTGTATAGAAAAACGAGATTTAACTCTAATAAAGGGAAAAACATAGTTTCGTTCAGAAAGCCGAGACTGGTTCCCGAAAAGGCAAAACTCAGTTTTATACAGAAACGACAAATTTTAATTCGAGACTCTTGCTCTCAAGATCAAAATTTCAGATCATCGTTTTGGGAATTGACTCTCAGACATTTTTAAGAGACTAAGTCTTAGAATCTTGGTTTTATGAAAAGAAACTTACAAGTTTGACTCTTGTTAAAGTCAAAAGAACGGGTCTATACCCAAATATTCTGAGATCTAAGTTCTCACTTTCATAATATTAAAGTTCTTGGAACTTGATTACTATATGTCCTACTCCAAAACTTGTGCATAAAATTTTGAGAAACAAGTCGATTCACTTTCAAAATTTTCCATTTCTTTTAACAACAAAAGTTAATACAATCGAAGTATTAGAAAAAATGCAAATAATCGAGTTCATTTCATATCTGTTAAGTAGGAAAGAAGGTCTGTACAAAAAAGAAGCTGCAACTATTACAGATAGTTCTAATGGTCAAATCAAAGGAACAGCCAAGGGCAGGCCAAAGAAAAATCTATGTGCTTCAGTGAATCAAGCCTCACCAACAGCACGGGAAAATTCGCCAACCTCAAAAACCAGGATGGCCAGGTCTTCAGGATGAAGTGCCGTCAAGGTCTCATTGTTGACAATTTTCTTGAACTTACTTAACTCAGTGTCCACATAGTCGGTGACCATCGAATGAATAATCAAACTCCGATTCAATAGCAACCAAAGAACATTACTCGATCCAGTATGTTGGGCAAACGAGAGGCGAGCAGCCAAGTTGACGTCTAGGTCAATGAAGCGAGCAGCAATTCTTTCAAAACGACCAGAGAATTTATCGTGAAGGTCCTGATAGACCTTTAGCTTCTCGGCATTCATAGCGTCCTGAAGGCAAAGATCAAAGTTCTTAGTCATTGAATCCAACTCGTCGCAAAGTTTCATCGACAAGTCCTTCACCTTCTTGACAGCCTTGAAGGCAGTACTCCGGTCAACATGAGCACATTCTCCTTCTCTTGCTTCAACTCAGCTTTCACACAAGCAAGCTCCTCTTCAATGGATAGCTTGGACTTGGCCTCCACCACCTCTAAGTGAGTTTGCCCTGCTCGACTAGCAAGATAGGCAGTCCTACGAGTACTGTCATCAGGAAGCGCCAAGACCCTCTCTTGATCAAGAAAGATGTCCTTCAAGTGGGAGATGAACTAAACACAAAATAATAACACTAAATCGTCAGAGACTAAAAGTGAATAAATGCGTGAATTACCAAATCAAAAACAACAAAGTACTAACCCTGAAAAAGTGGTAAGCAACCTCCTCTTACTCTTCCCTATTCACCATACGACTCAGCGGAGAAAGAAGATCCAGAGAGGATTATGATGTGTCGCATCAGGTCTGTGTAGTCAACACAAAACGATGGTATCAGCGCCGTGCCCGTGTGATTATAAGAGACTTGGAAGTCGGTAGAGGTTATCCTCCTTCCCCTCCTTGCATCAGGAGCTATAGCGGGTGACTATATCCGAAGGTCACCAATCCTTGACCTCTTTGGAGGGCGCGAGTTTCCACGACTCATACTAGTCCTTGATGAGACCAAAGGAATATACATGGTCTCAACGGGGATGGGATAAGAGCATTGTTACCTCGAGTTGATCCTTCACGCCGGCGACTCTCTGCATCAAGGACAGCATTAATTCCATGTGTAGTGTTTGGAAGTTGAAAATCATCAAGACCCATTGTCAAAAAAGAAATGATGAAGTTGAATAATTTAACTAGAAGGAGAAAGTTAGAAAGAGAGTAAAAATCGTTGGTTGTGAACAAAATGAAGACTGAACGTAAAAACTGAGTTATTTATACAAATTGACCGGAAACCGAATCTTCGCATAATGATGACCTCCTAATATCATGTTAAACCGCCCTAATGGTCTAATCAACGCCTGACACGTGGACTGAAGATTCCAGAAACATGTAACTTACCAATTCGAAAACTTAATACAATTTTCCGAGTCTGGGGGGGACAATTGTTAGAGGGATCCGAGATCCTATTTCGGTCCATAAAAACAATCAATAACCGGAAAATTATTAAGTTACGAACTCGGCTAGGAGTCATCTCGGTTCTCGATTGACAACTCGGAAGGATCCCTATTTGGTGGATCACGGAACGAGAAGAAAGACAATTTGTTGCTAAAGCAAAAAGGAAGTTTTTCTATTTCGGATAAGGAAGATTTCCAAAGATCTATCAAGAATCTCTCTATTTATTTGCGAATCTAAAAAATGTAATCTTTTCTATTTTCAAGGAGTTGTAACCGCCTATATGATCTATAGATAGGGGTGGAAGTCCTTGAAAAGGAGATTTGCTTTTGGCCACTTTAAGTTCAAAGCAATAAGAATTTAACCCGATCATCTCTAGCTCGAGCAATCTGTTCTCTTCTCTCTAAATTTGATCTGAAATCTTGCCCGTCTTTCCCCAAATTTAATCAGGATTTAGAACAAGTTGTGCTAAATCGTGCTCGAACATCATCCACAACAAAAAAAATCCAATTAGATTTTTTTTACCGAAAAGTCGTTGATACTCGTCATGTTAACAAATTATTCTTAACAACGAAAAACTAGAAACTAAAATACCTAATAAAGACAAAAATCATTAAAATCATAACCAATTTACATATATACAAATAAAAAATGATGCAATCAAAATTTCCTTAAATTGTATATATTTTTTTGGTTAAAATCATTTTTAATATTGCTTATATGCAATTTTAACTTATTAAGTCAAACACTAAAATAGTTTGATTTTTTATTCACTAAATATTTTGTTAAAACTCAGTTCGAAGAATTGAGGTCATTTTTTGTTAAATCCTTAATAATAATTTCAAGACTTTTTCATGTTTACTTGTAAAGATTAAGGTAAAACCTAAAAAGTACAAAATGGCCAAAGATGATTCTAGAGACTCAACGTTCACCACCAAATGTGGTGTTAAAGTAATTCAAATTAAAATTAATGAAGCATCTTAACGTTAACAAATTTTATTATTGTGGTAACTAAATCAATCAAATTAATAGGAGTGTTTTTAATTATTGGAAATGAAAGAACAAGTCATAATAATGAGCGTGAAATAATTAGTACTAGTTGGTCCTGTTCGTTTCGTAGTCGCTAGCGATTGCGATTAGCGACAGCGACCAAAAGTTGTTTGTTTCGTGGTCCTTGGTTTAGCAACCGGTTACAGTGACCAGCAATTGCAATTTTGAGTTGCTAAAAAATTTAGCGATTGGTCTCTGGAATTAGTCGCTAGCGACCAACGACTCCCAAACAAACAATACTAGTGACCAAAAAATTAATTAATTAAAAATATCATTAAATAATAAAATTTAAATTTAAATTAATAAAAATATAATTATACAAAATATAATAATTAAAATTTATATATTTTTATAAAAAATAATTAATATTGA